>PVKE010001127.1:0-108824 GCA_004027555.1 Craseonycteris thonglongyai | reverse complement strand
TTATTGGGTGTGTCCATAGGTCTCTGTGTCTTTGTAACTTTCAGTTTTATATTCCACCTATAAGTGAGGTCATGTTTCCGGATTCTTTCAGTCTGACTTATTTCGCTTAATAATATGGTGTCTAGGTCCATCCATGTTGCCAGAAATGACTGTATTTCATCATTTCTTATTGCTGAGTAGTATTCCATCGTGTAAATGTACCACATCTTCTTTATCCAGTCAGACTGGAATTTAAAACAGCTTTAGTTCATGTTCTAAGGGTCCTTCTAATAGACAGCAGGCAAGAAAGACTCCAACAGCATTGTTGGCTTAGAAGATGGGTGAGAACCACAGATCAAAAAATGAGAGTAGTCTTTAGAAGGTGGAAAAATCAAGAAAGTGACTTCTCCCCTCGATGCTCCAGAAAGAAAAACAATTCTGCCAGCACCTTAGTTTTAGCCCAGTGAGACCCTTCTCAGACTTCTGACCTCCAGAACTGTAAGATAATAAATGTGTTGTTTTAAGCCAAGTTTGTGGTAAAGTGTTACAGCAACAATGGGAAACTAAAGAGATATATTCTTGACCAATTACAATACACTATGAATCAGAGGATTTGTGAATCCAGGCTTCATATTAAATACCCACCTTCTTCTTCCAAGGCTGGCCCTGGCACTTGGCATTGTCCTCAGTCTGGGAAAGGAAAAACTGGCAAGTGTCTGGCCTCAAACACTTATGTGACCTGCCAACCTGCTAGGCCACCGAGACCAGGGTAGCTAGCTAAATGCTGGAGGATTGGGTGGGGAAATGTGCTGCTGAGGAAAGTGAGGGCTCCCCCAAGGGCTAGATATTCCTAGTACATTTCAGTAAAGATCATAAAACTCTGTCACCTTGCAAATTGTCATTTTACTTAATTTTTTTAAAAGAATAAAGACAGATACTGTGACTTAAGGTCTAAACTGCTAAACAGAGGACTCCTTCACCCACCTATAGCTGCAGAGCAGAGATTTCCTAGAGCAGATGGAGGGGAGGAAGGCTCCTTGGGACACAATGACTGCTATTGTGAGCTCTTATTGGGTTGGGTCTGGACTTTCTAAATGCCTTTCACCATTAGATTCCACCTCTGGACTGCCATTGCCTTGACAAGAGGTCTTGAGAAAATAACTTCAGCTCCCTAACTTAGTGTCCTCCTCAATAAAATGCCAGCTAGCCTTGCCCCATTCAGGGACTCTGACTACAACCACCACAGCAGGTCCTTAACCAAAGCTCTTGAAGGACTGAGTAAGGATTTCTTGTTTAGAGCTGCTTTCTCTCTGCTGTGAAGCCCACGGTTGTATGTACACTCCCATCCTGAAATGGAGTGTGTGTGTGTGTGTGTATGTTGTGTGTGTTTACAGAATTATAATATAGAAATACGCAAAATTCTGTTTCTGATTGTGGGTCTGCTCACCAGGGTCAACAGTTACTCTTTACTCCAAATCCTTCTCTCTATGAAGCCAGTTAGGATCCTATAACATTCATCGATTACACCAGAGGAATATCAGGGATGGATGTTTTGCCAAGACTTTTCCTTCTAGCCCAGACACAGAGCTCAGTGTGCTTGTACCTCAGAATGTCCTTTGTGTTATGGAGTTATAAGTTTTGACATGCTTTGTGATCGTCAGGATGTTAGTCTTTAGTAATAAATAGCCTCCTTATATTTGAGGAGCTGCTTAGAATACTAACAGTTCCCAAAGCACGGTGTCTCTAAAATGAATAATTCAACTTTATTTTATTCGTTTATGCATTCATTTGTTTGTTTGTTTATATTTACTAGTCATTGCTAACTAGTTGACTAGCCCATGGTCCTCATGGCCCCTAAGCCATGCCCTACTCAGCCTCTGGATAATACTAAGTTTATACAAAAGGGATGTAAAACATTTGCCCCACATTTCAGGAGTTAGGCTCAGTCACCCTTTCTGGACCATCTCTGTGTTAAGAACTAATAACTAGGATTCAGAGTGCTGAGAATTTTGTCTTTTCAGCCTTCAGAATTCTCTAGCCACTTGAGGCTTGAGGTTGTGCCATACTCTTGTCAGTCTCCCTTCTGGGAACAATCCTAATCATGAACTGCTAACAACCTTCATAGGTTTCTTCTGCCTATCTAAGTTTTTGTTGGATCACAGAATGTTACCACCTGCAAGAATTCTGTATCGGGACCTTGTGATGATGGGCCACCCGGATGCTCATTCCTGCCCTGCTACCTATTCTGCTGACTGCATTTTTCTTTGGCATCTGTTCCCTGGTGCTAGTTTCCCCACCCCTTCCAGGCTGCCTATCCCACTGCAGTTAAGTGGGTTGTGCCTGGCCATATCCCAAGATATGTCAACAGTTGATAGATCACGGTTTAGGAGTCAGAAAAATCTTACTAGACTGAAATGTTAATTAGGATAGGAACTCTAGGAATGTAGCAGCAGGCAGAGCCACCGAGGTTTGGAGGGTGGGGAATGTGTAAGTATCATATTAAAGTATCACTCTCTGAGCAAAATACAAAATGTGATGCCTCAAACTGAAGAAAAAAAATAAATGACTGTGGATTTTACAAAGTCCAAAAGTTCTAAAATTTATTTTTGTTTGTTTATATATTTTAAATTATTTTTAAATGCAGTAAAATATACATAATATTTACCACCTTAACCATTATTAGGTGTGCTGGTTAATGAACTCTGTGCCCATTAAACAATGCAGTCTTCTTTCCTCCCTCTCTCCAGGTTCTGGCAACCACCCTTCTACTTTCTGTCTTTATGAATTTACCTGTTCTGGATATCCCACATAAGTGGACTCATGCAGTCGCTGTCTTTTTGTGACTGGCTTATCTCATTTAACATAATGTCTTCAAGGTTCATTCATGTTTTAGCATGTGTCAATATTTATCTCCTTTTTAAGGCTTGATAGTCCATTTCATGTATATATCATATTCTGTTTATTCATTTCCTCTATGGACACTTAGGTTGCTTCTACCATTTGGCTGTTTTGAAAATACTGCTCTGAAAATAGAAGTACAAATAGCTTTTAAATCCATGTTCCATTCTTTTGGGTATAACCTAAAATAGAACTGCTGGATCACATGGGTAATATATTTTTTTAATTTTTTGAGAAACTGCCATGCCATTTTTATAGCAGCTTCACCATTTCACATTCCCATCAACAGTGCACATGAAGTCCAATTTCTCTGCATCCTCTTTAGTAATTGTTATTTTCTGTTTAATTTTTTTTAAGATTTATTTTTATTGTTTTTGACAGGGAGAGATACAGAGACAGAGACAGAGAGAAGGCGGTGGGGGGCCAGAACAATCTCCATAGTTACACATGATTGGTTTTTCCACATGGTTTCATTCCACAGGTGGGCGCAGGGCTGCACAGGGCAGGAACTGGGCTGGGGTCTCACCCCGGTGAGAACTGAACCGGGAGCACTCCCCAGTTCAGCATATGGGACCACATGGGCTGGGGCCAGGATTTGATCCTTGGTCCCCAGGGCTGCAAGGTGAGTGCTTAACCCACTGAGCCATCCTGGCTTCCCCTTCTATTTAATTTTTTAAATAGTAGCCATCCTAATAGGTATGAGGTGCTATATTTTATTCATAAATTATTTCTAAGTTTTCAGATTCTAAAAATATTTACAAGTGAAGATTTTGTCACCCCCTCACCACAAATGAATATTGTTCATGTTAGATGATATCACCTCTTTGTCTTCACTAATATGTAGCCTGATGGTATTTTTAACAACAAACGTTTTTGTCTACTTAAGTCTAGTGTTTAATGAGGGCCTCATCAGCAGCTATTAAATAAAAAAATGATATAAAGATCTCAATATGAGTATTTGTTTTTGTTGTCATGATTTTAGTAGCTATAATTTTGCTTTAACTTTGCCTTTCTTTAGAATTCCAGTAAATTTCTCTTTCTAAGGTGATTACACATTCTACAGGCATGCAAAAAACTAAACCATTGTAAGATTTCTAAAAATCTTTAAGGGATAATATAATCCTAAGAAATGTGGGGGGATCAGACATATTTACAATGATCAACACTTAAAATTATCCCACTAACAAAACATGTCAAAAGATATAAAACTGTTAAACTCTAAAAGAAAGACTATAATAAGAGACAAAAAGGACATTACGTACATAAAAATAAAGAAATCAATCCAACAAGAGGACATCACCCTAGTAAACACTTATACAGCCAACATAGGTGCACATAAAATACATAAAGCAAATATTGACCAACATATAGGCAGAAATCAACAGTAACACACTCATAGTAGGGGACTTTTACATCCCACTGACACCAAAGGACAGATCTACACAACAGAAAATCAACATGGAAACAGTGGCCTTCAATGGCACACTAGACCAGATGGATTTAATTGATATTTTTAGAATATTTTATCCCAAAGCAGCATCATATACATTCTTTTCAAGTGCACATGAAACATTTTCCAAGATAGACCACATGTTAGGTCACAAAACAAGTCAATAGATTGCAGAAGACTGAAATCATATCAAGCGTCTTTCTCTGACCACAATGGTACGAAAGTAGAAAACAATTAAAAGAAAATAAACTGAAAAACCCACAACTAATGTCGTTCTCAGAGGGAAAAGCTAAAAGCATTCTTCTTAAGATTAGGAATAAGGCAAGGTTACCCAATTTCACCACTTTTATTCAACATAGTACTGGAAGCTTTAGCCACAGCAATCAGATAAATAAATCAATAAATCAATAACATCCAAAAGGGAAAGAAAGAAATAAAACTGTCATTATCTGCAGATGACATAATATTATAAATAGAGCACCCCAAAGATTCCACCAAAAAGCTATTAGAACTGATAAATGAATTTAGCAATGTAGCAGTACACAAAATTATTATTCAGAAATTGGGTGCATTTTTATACACTAATAATGAATCAGCAGAAAGAGAAATTAAGAAAACATTCCCATTTACAATTGCATTTAAAAAATTAGGAATAAATTTAACCAAGAAAGTAAAAGACCTATACTCAGGAAATTATAAAACATTGAAAAGAGAAATTAAAGAATATACAAATAAATGGTAACATATACCATGCTCATGAAGAGAAAGAATTGACATAGTTAAAATGTTCACACTACCCAAAGAAATCTATAGATTCAATACAATTCCTATCATAGGATTTTTCACAGAACTAGAATGAATGATTCTAAAATTTATATGGAACCATAGCCTGCCTAAAATAGTCACGGCAATTCTGAGAGAAAAAAAAAAAGTTGGCGGTATCATGTTATCAGATATCAAATTATACTACAAGTCCATAGTAATCAAAAGAGCATGGCATTGGCATGAAAACAGACACATAGATCAATGGGACAGAATAAATAGTCCAGAAATAAATTTATGTCTATAAATTCATCTTTGACAAAGGAAACAAGAATTTACATTGGGATAAAGACAATCTCTTCAATAGTGCTGGGAAAACTGAACAGATACATGCAAAAAAAACCCCAGAAATGGGACTACCTTTTTACTCCACATACAAGAAAAAACTTAAAATAAATTAAAAACTTAAATATAAGACATGAAACCATAAAACTCCTAGAAGAAAATATTGGAGGTAAATTCTCAGACATTACCTTTAGTAATATTTTTACTCATATATATCTCTCCCCAGGCCGGAAAACAAACAAACAAAAAATAAGCAAATGAAACCACATCAAACTAAAAGTTTTTTCACAGCAAAGAAAACCACCAAGAGAATAAAAAAGACATCTTACTGAATGGGAGAAGATATTTTCCAATGATACATTTAATAGCCAAAATTTATTAAAAAAACAAAAACAAACAGAAAAAAACACCACTACCATCATACAGCTCAACACCAAAAAAACAAACAATTCAATTAAAAAATTGGCAGAGGACCTGAGTAGACATTTCTCCAAAAAGGACTTACAGATGGCCAATAGCCATATGAAAAGTGCTCAGTATCACTAATTATCAGAGAAAGGCAATGAAAACCACAATGAGATGTCACCTCACACCCATCAGAATGGTTATCATCAATAAATTGACCAACAACAAGGGTTGGTGAGGATGTGGAAAAAAGAGAACGAACCCTGGTGCACTGTTGGTGGGATTGCAAATTGGTGTAGTCACCATGGAAAACATATAAAGATGCCTCCAAAAATTAAAAATAGAACAACCTATGATCCAGCAACTCCAATTCTGGGTATTCATCCAAATAAACCCAAAACACTAATTTGAAAAAATATATTCATCCCTGTGTTTACTGTAGTGCTATGCACAATAGCCATGATATGGAAACAACTGAAATGCCCATCAATAGACAATTGGATGAAGACACTGTCATAGATTTATACAAAGGAGTATTACTGTGCCATAAAAAAGAATGAAATCTTACCATTTGCAATAACATGAATGGACCTAGAGGTTATTATGTTAAGTGAAATAAGTCAGATCAGACTGAGAAAGACAAACACCACATGATCTCAAGAACAGAATAAACAAACAAACAAAACAGAAATAGACTCCTAAATACAGAGAACAAACTGAAGATTGCTAGATGGAAGGAGGATTGTGGGGTGGGTGAGAAAGGTGAAGGGATTAGGAAGGACAAGTTGGTAGTCACAAAGCAGTTACAGGGATGTGAAATACAGTATGGGAAATCCTTGTATAGTCAGTAATGTGGTAAAAACTATGTCGGGTATCAGATGGACACTAGACTTATTGAGGGGAGCACTTCATAAATTATATAAATGCCTAACCACTGTGCTGTACACATGAAATTAATATAAAATAATACTGAATGTTAACTATAATTTAAATATATATATAGTCACGGGATATGGAGTACAGCATAGGGAATATAGTTAATGGTATTGTAATAGCTATGCAAGATGTCATCTGGGTAGTAGACTTGTTGGGGTTACCACTTTATGAGGCATGTAAATGTCGAATCATTATATTGTTTTGTACACCTCAAACTAACAGTAAAAAAAAAAAACATGTTAAAAAGCACATTACCAGTGAAATATATCTAAATTATTGTACTTCACATTTAATCTAATAAGAACAGTGACTTAAAGTATTTCATTTAATTAATTGTAATTATTAATTTAAAACATCCATATTAATTGTGTTATCCAATTTATTTAACTATGAAATCATAATTTTTTTTATAAATGGCCCTCAATTACATAGAAGTTAAACAAATTGTATTCATGAAGAGATTTCCCTTTTTTTTTTTATATAACTCTTTTATTTCTGGTGCTTTTCTGGTTTCTTGTGAAACAAACTCTAATCCTTATGCTTAGAATGTTTCTCCTTACATAATTTTCTAAATTCTCCTTATCCTTCAAGGCCTAGGGCAATTCTTTGTCTATTAGAAGATAATTTTCAGAATGGCAAGGATTTTTCCAGTTTTGTTTATGACCATTAGTTAGAACAGTGCCTAGAACTAGGAAGTGCCCTATAACTGTACATTGAACATAAGATGAATTAATAAGTGTACAAATCAATTAATATCCCAGATTGTGTTGCTCACTCCCTCCTCTAAAATTTTACAACATGTAGACTCAATCCAAATAACTCATGATTCTTAACATGTACATTTTATGTTGTTCACCAAACATTTATAGTTTTCTCTCTAGCATATGGTACAACCACACCTTCCCACCCCTTTGAAGTTAGGTGTGGAGATGCACTTGCTTTAGACAATGACACATGAGCAGAAGTGACAAGTGTAACATCTAGGAGGAAGCTCTAAGTAATAATCACTGGGTGATCCATCATCTTCCCTTTCTTATGCTTCACTGATTTCAATAGCAAGTATCAGCATGGAGCCCTCATTAGCCTGGGTTCCTGAGTGACTACAATAAGTAAAACTCGCATGCCAATCTATGATAGTCATGTAGGAATGAGAAGTAACCTTTGTTGTTATAGTCCTCCAAAATGTGGAGGTTATTTGTTTCTGTAGCATAACCCAACTGTTACTGACTTGAACACACTTTGTACCTGTATATTTTCATTCGAGTCTTCTGTCTCCAACTGGATCCTAAGTACTTTGAAAGAAGTAACTATGCCTTATAGTCCTTTAATTTCCCCTTTTCCAGTTCAATACCTTAAACATTGTAGCCACTATATAGATGACTACTAATTGTGGATGGTAGTGACAATAATGATGGTATTGGTGGTAGAGGAGATGACAATGACTCAAAGTTAATATCAGGTGTACTTTTATTTTGAACCAGCCACTTTAGCCTCTGTATTTTTTTTTATTGTTAAATTTATTGGGGTGATATTAGTAAAAATTACACAGGTTCCAGGTATGCAATTCTATACTATTTCATCTATGTCTCACAAGATGTGTTCATCACCCATATTTTTTAAATGTCTTTGTAGTTTTTATATTTTAATGCCAATTTTTTAACGGAGTTTGCGATGGTGATTAGCCTTTATACAATATGTGTATTTTGATCATATTTTCTATGTGACCTAGAAACCTAATCAAACAGAAACTTATATATAAGCAATGTTGAGATTCCAGTCATATAAATTTTTATGTTAAATTCAATCGTTAGCTATAAATTATAATTGGAAATTATGGTTAAGAAGAGACCACTTGCATAAACATGCTTTTCACCTGTCACTTACCTGGTTTAAAACATATGTTCATCATTGCTTTATAATGCCTAGTATCATGCTGGATATTTTGCAGTCTCTGGAGTATCTTCAAGGATCCTGTTCCAATGACTGTCCATTCTGGACACATCCTTCTAGCAAATGAAAAAATAAAGCCATCCCTGGAGTTTGGCTTGGGGTGATCATAAATGGCTTGAAATTTCATGAATAAGTTTTCTCTGAAAATAAAAAAAGGCCTTCCTATATTAACTTATTTGTACAGCCTTGGAGAGAGGATTATGGCAACATGTACCATGTTTTCCTATAAGGTCTGACTCCAAATCTAATTTATAATCAGACCTTGAAACGTATGACAATTCTCTTGGAGGTACTTCAAGATGACTTAATCCTAGCAATTTATAGGGCACCTAAAGACACTTAAGAATGAAGGAGAAGCAAGGTCAATCTTTCTGTTCGCTCTCCCCCAGTATGTACTGTCATCGCTTTCCCCTCTTGGCTCTGCTTTACTTCACAGTCAATTATTTACCACTGACACTTGCTCTTTTTCTCCCACTGCTCTATTCTCACTTCTTCTCACAGTCTCAACGTTGGGATTTCTCCTTGCTCCTGACCTTCATCAGTATTTCAACCTTCCCTCTTTTCTCCAGTTACAGGGCCTATCTTCCACATTGATTCCATATCCCTTTTCTCATTTTCTCTTCCCCTAAGTGCTTTTGAGAGAGAAGATAACTGCAGTATGTCACTCAGAGATCACTATCTTCTGCTGACACTGAACCCCAAATGGATGAATGGGCAAAGTCATACTTAGAATAAAGTCAGGGAGACATGGCGGAATATCAAATAGAGGAGATATAGAGGGTGCAGTTAATTTTACAGAGTCTGAGTGGTAGAGGCTAAAATAAAATTAATTACAATTATGCAAAGAGAAGGTGGCCATATGAAGCTCATGAGCAAAGGTAAGATAAGTCCATTTCCTGCCCCACCTCCAGACTTTCACATATGATTTTGTAATTCTACTTTCCTTCTATGCTTATCACTGTTACTTCTCTGTCTCATTTACAATCCAATCAGCACATCCAAGTACCTCTACTATAGAAATACACTGTAAGCACATCCACCATCAGCACTCTAGCCCAAGGCACCATAATATCTTGCCTGGACTATAGTGATAACCTCCAAACCCATCTCCGTGCATTTTCCACCCTTGCCTCTCTGTTCTAGTCTCAATACAACAGCCAGGATGATCTTTTTGACACAGAAGTCATATAATATCATTCCTTTGCTTCAACAGTACACCCACCACTCACAAGAATAAAATTCTAAATGCTGATGAAGGTTCCAAAGCATTATATGACCTGTCCTCGGATACTTTTCTTATCTCTTCTCCTATTACTCCACTCCAACCTCACTGTTCTCTTTGCTGTTTCTTGAACATTCCTAGTATAGTCTTCAGTATAACCTGTGCAGACACTATATCCTCTACTTAAAAAGGTGCGTCCATAACCTTTCTGGTGGCTACTCTCCCTCAGAGAAGTCCTGTAGGCAGCAGCCATAGCACCCAGCTGAAGTGGCATGATCTTGAAGCCCCACTTCCACAAAGACTGGCAGCAGCATGTGGTCACGTGGTTTAACCACCAGGAACAGAAGATCCGCAGATGCGAGGCCCAGCCAACTGAAGTGTAGCACATGGCTCCGTGCCCTCCATCCGAACCCAGCTGGCCCATAGTGAGATGCCCCACAGTGAGGTATGACACCAAAATGTGAGCCGGCAGGGACTTCCCCTCGGGGGAGTGAAGGGTGGCCAGCATCCATAAGAAGGTGGTCCAGACCATTGGGGTCTCAGTGGATCTGAGGAGGCAAAACAAGTCCACGTGTCCCTGCAAGCTAACATGAAGCACCTGAAGCAGTACCCCTCCAAGCTTATCCTCTTCCCTAGGAAGCTTGCAGCCCCCATGAAGGGAGACAGCTCTGCTGAAGAACTCACATTGGCGACCCAGCTGACAGGACCACTCAGGCCCATAGGGAATAAAACTTCTAGGTCATTTGCCAGTCTTCTAGTGGCTTGTACCAAAGCCCTGCTCTTTGGCATTCAGGTAAAAAGGGCCAAGGAAGCTGTAGAGCAGGATGTTGAAAAGGAAAAATAAAGTGCTGTCAGCAATTTGTGGGTTTTTTTACAGGAGGAAAGGAGAGGAGAGGAGGGGAGGGGAGAGGAGAGGAGAGGAGAGGAGGGGAGGGGAGGGGAGAGGAGAGGAGAGGAGAAGAACGGAAAAAGAGAAAGAAAAAAGAAAAAAAAGGTATCTCCCTATATATCTACACAGCTTATTCTTTGATTTAGCCGATTTAAAAACTAAGCTACTATGGCAAAACACAGTTGCTTAATTCAGAATAGCATTTTATTTCTTTCTCGTGTAAAAGTACAAGGAGGTAGGGCAGTGCTGCCATCTCACAATTTGGGCTCCAAGGTTGCTCCAGTTGTCACCGTCTCCCAGTGAGCAAGGAAAAGGTAAACGTCTTTAAGGAGGTGACCCAGAAGGGGCACACATCACTTCCGACACATCGAATTGGCCCAAATTTAGTCCATGGCACTCATAGTTGCAAGCAAAGCTAGGAAATGTAGTCAGCACAATCATCCATTTGCTTAGCAAAGACTCTGAAGGTTCCATTATTAAAGGCATTAAGATGATAAAGGATACTGGAGTATTATTAGCAGTCTCTCTTACCTCTTCCCTTGATTTGGGACTCTGCTCAAATATATCCTTATCAGAAAAATCTTTTTTCACCCTTCTGAAAATATCCTCCCACTGTCATTTTTGTATTCTTTTACTGTCCTTCTTGTTTTTAAAATAAATGTCATCAGATGATATACTGTAGTCTTATTTATTCACCGCTTCCCACCAGAATGAAATACTGAACACCCTAAGAGCAAGGATTTGGGTTTGTTCAATACTGTATCCCCAGTGCCTAGAGCAATGCTGGGCACACAATAGACATTTAAAATATTTGCTTAAGGAATTAATAAATAGCTGTTGAATCACATTTAGAGTTCAATAAATATGTAATGGAGTGTGATAAACAGTGTTTTTAAAATGAAATTTAGGGAAAGCTGGGATGGCTCAGCAGGTTAAGTGCTCGCTTTGAAGCCCCAGGGACTGAGGGTTGAATCCCGGTCTCAGCCCATGCGGATCCACATGGTGAACCGGGGTGTGCCCCCAGTTCAGTTCTTGCTGAGGCCTTTGTGGGAGGTTCCCCGCCCAGTTCCTGCCCTGCGCAGTCCTGTGCCCACTTGTGGAGTGAAACTATATGGAAAACTAATGTCAACTATGGAGACTGCTCTGGGCCCTTCGCCTTCTCTCTGTCTCTCTCTGTCTGTCAAAAATCAATAAAATAAATCTTTAAAATGAAATTTATTGGGGTGACATTGGTTAATAGTAAAAGAGTTTCAAGTGTATAATTCTATAGTGCATCATCTGTATATTGCATTGCGTGCTCAATATAAAGAAAACTGTTTTAATTAATTCTTGAAAGCTGAAAGAACACTAATTAAAGCTGCTAGCAATTATTTATCTCTGTCACACATTTCCTTTCATTGAAAATAATTAGTAGAATGGGCCGTGTATTTATTACCAATATGGAGTGGATTAGTGTTCTCCAGAGAAACGGAAGCGATAAGATATATATAGAGATAGAGACATATAGATAAAGAGACATATGTTTATTACTGCAGTTGGCTCACAAGGTTGTATAAGCCAAGAAGTCCCATGCTCTATCTGCCATCTTCAAGCTGGAGAACCAGGTAAACTGGAGGTACAGTTTACTGTACCAAAGGCCTGTAGTCCAAAGGCCTGAGGATGCGGAGGCCAATGTATAATTCCTGGTCTGAGTCTAAAGGTTGAGAACCAGGAGCTTCAATGCCCAATGTCTGAGCGCAGAAAGAGGACATCTCAGCTTAAGCCGAGAAGAGTGAATGTGTCTTTCCTCTCAATTAAGCCTTTTCATTCCTTTCAGGCCCTCAACTGATTGAATGATGCCCACCCACATTGGGCAAGGCCATCTGTTTTATTCAGTATACTAATTCAAATACTGATCTCTCCTGGAGACACCCTCCCAGACACACCCAGAAATGTTTCACCGGCCTTCTAGACATCCCTTAGTCTAGTCAAGTAGACACATAATATTAACCATCATGGTGAGCAAAAAGAATCCACACATTGCCTTGAAGAAAATGTGAAATTGTCATGAAACTGAAGAAACTGCACCTCCAGGTGTTAATGTTCTGCATGACAACAAATCCTAAGGGTTCATTTCATGAGTTTTTGACTTTACCAATTTTAAAAAAGGTATTAGGAAATTTGGTTGAGATTGGACTGTCCTTGAAGATTCTTGTCGTTTTTTGAAGCTATCTGTGTCTTCAGGTCCCAGTGTGTACCACAGGAGGTTGTGAACCTGAGCCACAGGAGGGAGAAGCATGTCGGATCTTCCCTTCACCTTGTGCGGAAAGCTGAGGAAGACAATGAGTGAGCTTGCATGGCAGGGCTCTTCAGGTTTCACAACTGGTGTCCTAAACATGGTGATATTTCAAATTGTGAAACACTTAACCAACCACTTGCATGCCCTCTCTGGTCCATGGAGGAAGCCTAGCCACGTGTGGGGTTAAGCCTTTGTGAAGGGCATGCATATGCCCACTGTCAGCCATCCTGGTGTGGGAGTGAGGCCCGGGGTAGAGGAAGAAAGGAACTTTTCTTCCCGAGACTGGACGCCAAGGCAGGAAGCTGCCTGGGCATGCTTTTCGGTGGGGCTTAGTGGATGTTGATTGGACTCCTCCATGTGAAAGCCTGGTGGAAGTTCCCTTTACTACCCCTGGCCCTGAGACGGGTCTAGGCAGACGACCCTAGGAGCACCTTCCAGCAGCAGTGCCAGCTACTCTTTATGCTAGATGTCTGTTTATTCCCACCACAGCCTGCTCTTTGCTAGACTGTGAGGGCTAAAGGGAGCAAGCAGAGTTCCTGCTCAGAGCCACAGGCACAGGGGAGCCAGGGGGGCCGGGGAAGCAAACCCAGCTTGCGCTGGGGGCTTCATGAAGCTCCAGAGAGCTGGGAACCAACAGATTACACACCTTCCTTCAGGACATCCAGAATCCACTTGAGAGGTAAATTCAGTAAGAAAATGGGCTTCTTGTGGTCCATGAAATGGGGAGTCATTGCAATTTGGATATTAAAGGAAGAATGTTCTTGTTTTTCAGCTGGTGAGATCTGGGGATTATCTTCTGTTTCCCCCCCTCTGATTGGGAGTACTGAGAGAAGGATCCGTATCTCTCATTTCTGACATCATAGCTGTCCCAACATTTCTCAGAAAAATAATTCAGAAAAAAGTCATTCTAAATATGCTGTCATAATGTACCTATCAGGAGAAAGAAGACTGACAAGCAAACTAGGATGTACATCTTGCCCCAGGAGAAACAAATGCGCCTTCCTTGGACATGGCTTTTATCATTTGACTCTTCTTCCCCAAGACAGTCAAAGTGTCCTGCTTCCTCTGCTGTGAAGCTGATATTCACTGCTTGACTTCCTTTGCAGAAAGAACCCTTTTAACTACAGAAGTGATGACCACTTTCTCCCATAATGCACTTTCTACCCCATAAATGACTTTTCTGCCTAAAATTCACCTTGTTCATTGTAGGCCTTACCTTTGCTCATTTCGTTCACACCACCTGAATATTTTATCCCTTGATGTAGCCACTGTCTTGAATTATGTGCTAAGGATTTTACATTTTTTGTTTTGTTTCATTTCAATACTGTTGTCAAGCTCCTCTGGGGGCGGGGCGGTATCTCTCAATTCTTTGTGTTCCTTATTGCACCAAACCCCATCTCAACCACCTTAAAGGGCTCAATTAACATATTTTTATTAAATCTTAAAGAAGAGGCTAGGAATCACATGTCTATAACTAGTTCTTATAACTAAGTGTCTTTAGTCCTGAATGACATGAAGAATTAGTGTCGGTTCCCTAATGCCTCTGTAACAACTTGCCACAAATGTAGTGACTTCAAAGAACAGAAATTTATTTTCTTACAGTTCTGGATGCCAGAAATACAAAATCAGTTTTAATGGGCCAAAATCAAGTTGTCAGACACTCCTTCAGGTTCTGGGGAGAATTCGTTTCTTTCTGCTTCCAGTTTATGGTGACAACCAGCTTTGCTGGACTTACGGCCACATAGCTCCAATCCCTGCTCCCATGGTTTCATCATCTTCGCTTCTGAGTATCATATCTCCCTCAGTCTCTCTTTTATAAGGACACTTGTGACTTCATTTAGGCTCTTCCTGGATAATACAGAATAATTTCTCTATCTCAAAATTAATTACATTTGCAAAGATCTTTTCCCATATATGGTAAAATTTACAGGTTTCAGGAATTAGGACATGATATTTTTAAAGGCCTTTATTCAGCCAACTGTAAGGTATAATTTAAACAATATTTTTTAAAAATTTGACTAAGTAAATATAAAGGCAATAGAAAAAGACAATGTTGAACAAATAAAGTAAACAAATGAAGTTCTCAATGAAGTAATTGTTACCACAAGCTGAAAGAATAGGGCAGCAGGGAGAGAAAGAAAAGAAGAGGATGTGAGGGGAGACAAAGAAAGGAAGGACATGAAACCATTCTTCAGAAAAGGTGCAGCTACCAGGTCACTCAGAACTAGATTTTGGTAACTCAAGATGCTATCTTGGCCCTCAAGATGAACTTTAGCTAATTACAATAGAGCATAATATTATTAGCATTGTGGGCAGGGAAAATATCTCCACCCCCTGTATCTCCAAAACAGTTCCAACAAGGGAATTACAGCTGCTGATGTGAAGGAGTGGTCAGTCAGGACCCACCTGGGAATGCCTGTGACGCCACCCCTAAAACTTGAACATTTTGTATCCTGATTCTAAGAAAATCCTAAGCCTCTTGGTTCTTCAGGGCAGTTGCCTTCCTCTTGGCCTGTCCACTCCCACTATTTTGGGAGTGAACTCTCTTTCCTTTAGTAAATCTACTGCTGGCTTGGCTTTGTTTGCTTAAGCTAGTGTGTCCTTGAATTCTTTCCAGTGATGATACCAAGAATCTGTTTTCCAGCAACATAATGAACACACACACACACACACAAGTTTGGGTGTTAGCAAAAGTATATTCTATTACACCTTCAGCTTCATTATAAATCAGTGTCTTATTCATAGAGAAAAACAAGGCAGAATTAGAACCTATAGTCAGACATTTAATTGGGACTGCCAACATGATAAAAGAAAGGTTGTGTTCTACATACAGAGATTTGTTTGCAACTAAAGTATATTGAAACTTTGTTTAATAAAATTTATATTTAATGTCAATATGGGTTAAAGAGCTATTGGGATGGGTAGCCTGAGATAAGAGATAAATGAATTTACAAATGTTACTGTCAAATTAGAATCTTACTCCACTCTTTTCCTCTAAATCCCATGACAAATTAAGAAATAATGTGAGATATAATTATAATATCCAACATTTATATAACAATTTACGGGGATGCCGGGATGGCTCAGCGGGTTGGGTGCTCGTCTTAAAGCCCCAGGATTTGAGGATAGTATCCTGGCCCTGGTCCATGCAGACCCATATGCAGAACTGGGTTATGTCCCCAGTTTGGTTCTTGCTGTGGGGGATCTTCCCCTGTGGGAGGCCCTGGTTCAGCTCCTGCCCTTGATGTGCTTCCCGTGCAGGAGATTCCCAGCTCACTGGGGCGTGATTCCTATGTGGGAGGCCCCAGCCTGGTTTCTGCCCTGTGCAGCCTCACACCCACCTGTGGAGTGAAGCTATACAGAAAACTGATGATGTACAACTATGGAGACTGCTCTGGGCTGTCCCCTTTCTCTTTCTCTCTCTTTCTCTCTCTCTCTCTCTCTCATCTGTCTAAACCAATAAAAATTAATCTTAAAAAAAATAAAAAGAACAATTTACAGTTTCAAAACCTTTTGACAATCCTATTGCACTTTGTTACTTACCACAGCCAGGTGAAATAGGCAGAGTGAATCTTATCTCTTCCAGTAGACTTAGAGAGAATAAATGACTTACTCAAGAAAATCTGGCAAATAATTGTCAGATGGTAACAATAACTCAGGTTTCCAACTCTAGAGTCAATATACTGTCAGGTACACTAGTATTAAAATCAAGATGATGATGATAATAATGAATTTAACCCTTAATTGAGAAATGTGTAAACTGACATCTGAGAAAGAGAGTTCTTGGCTGATGAATTGTTTGTCCTGCTGGAACCCTGGCTGCTTCTCATTCTACCAATCTGCTCCTTCTATCTTTGTCTGGGTCTATCTCTAAACTGGCCCAAACTTAATCCAAATTTGGGGATTCTCCTGACATACAAAGTACTGGCAGAAAGCCAAGCAATCTGGTTTTTATTTTAGTCTGCAGCTTAGTTTAATGAGCATACCTTGGAACCCAACTTCCTGTCAATCAAACGGTATTATTTATTGATCCAAAAATATGTGTAAGGCATTGTGTCAGATTCTATGGGGAACCTCAGAAAAACATCCATCATCTATTCATGCACACATCCATCTATTCATCCACCCATCCATTCATCAATCCATTTATTCATTTAATATTAACTGATTACCTGTATGGCCAGGCAGTGGAATCAAAGATGACCAAAATATGGTTGCTACTATTAAGATACTCCCAGTCCAATGAAGGGGAGAGACATATTAAAATATTGGTAAATAAGATGTGATAAATCTAACATTGGAATTATCTGCAGGTATCAGGAAAGCATTCCCAGGGACATCGGAAATGCATCTTTTAGAACAAGTAGAGTCAGCAGGGAAAGGGAAGAATAAGAGAAAGGGGCAGAGGGCACATGCACAAAGCCCCAGAGCCAAGACACAGCATGGTGTGCATTAGACTTGCCTCTGCATCACCATGCTCAAGATCTCAGAAATCTCAAACCCCTTTTATAGTCAGCTTCCACTGTAGAGTCACAGTCACGGGGGCATACTCTGGGCAAGGCCACTTTATTAGTGGCATGTTGTGTTTGAAGCTCGTGAGCTATGCAGGACACTGCACTGGAGTTTGCAGCCCTGCTTTACTGGAGCAACCTGGCTTCTCAAACTCTACCATCCACCAAGTGCCTGGGTGACTCAAGAACACCAAGAACCATGTAAAGGAAGAGTTGAAGGCTAAGAGGAGGACTCAGAAAGAACCTTCAGAAGGGAGTAAATATTTTTAATGTCCAACATTTTTAACCCTCTCCTGATGGATTTACCCTCCAACCCTGAAGCACGGTTGTTTGTCCTGGATCCTTCTCTGATTTCCTTTTCTCCTCCAGGTGCTGGGAAGTCACAGAGGGGAGAGAGTATGACCCCTAGTGTTTGGAGTGTGACATCAACTGGTCTGGGAGGTGGAGGCTTGGGGTGAGAACTAGTAAATACGCAACTCGGCATTTCCTAGGGTTTGAAGTGAAAAACAGGGTATGGTAAGCACTAATGGGGTAGGCAGGGGTGAGATCCTAGGGAACTTACAGGCCACTGCAAGGAGTCCAGAGCAGTGCTGTCCAAAGAAATCAAATGCCAGTCTCTAATGTAATAGCCACATTAAAAAACAGAAAAACAAGTAAAATTAATTTTAATAATATATTTTATTAAGCCCAACATAACCAAAACTTTATCATTTGAACATATAATTGGTATTAAAATTAATTAACGTCATATCTTTTATATATATATATATATGTATATATATATATATATATATATATATATATATATGATTAAGTGTTCAAAATCCAAAGCATAGTTTACAGTCACAGCTCATGAGAATTCTGACTGGCGATGCTTCATATGCTCAATAGCCACATGTAGCTAATGTCCACTCTATTGAAAAGCACAGACCTAAATTTTTTCCTGAATGTACATAGAATTGTGGAAACGATTTAAGCATGACAATGGCACGATCATATTTATATTTCAGACAGGTCACTATTATAGATTTGAGGAAGGTAACTTAAAGGACTGGAGACAGGATAATGAGGTAGAAGACAACAATACAGAAGTAAAAGTGATGGATGACCAGGGTGTGAATTAGGAGTTAGAAAGGTGATAGTAAGTGTGAAGAAGAGAGTGTTAGTTAGGAGCCAGTCAGAAAAACAGAAACTGCCCTGGGTGTTTCCAAAAATGGGTAACTAATACAGTGAATAGATTACCTAGCAATAAAACTGATGAAATGTCTAAGAGAGAAAAAAAAAGCAACCAGGAGGTCAGCAAAAACAAGAAGTCACTGTCACCCCAAGGCTGGAAGGACAAAGGGAAGGGCAGAGTTACCAGAGTCAGAAGCTGGGGCCAGTTGGTGTGGACTAGAGCGATGGTGGGGCTGCTGGTGTGGGCTGAGACCAGCAGGGCAGAGCTAGTGCAGGGGAGATGCTAGCAGAGGCACAGCAAGGGAAGGAGAAATCCTCTGGCTTTTGCCTCCTCCAGCCTTCCAGAGTTCCCAAAGTGCCTTCACTGCCAAACCTGCCTGGAGGCCAGTTGACAAGGGAAACATACTTCCTGAAATGCAGAGAAAAATTGAGGAAAGTTGGGAATGCCTCTGAGGGCAAACAAGCAAATGGTCAGAAAAAGGAGACAAATTTTAAAAACAAGAAGAAGCAAGTTAGCATAAGTCGAAGGCTGTGTGCAGGGCACTATAGTAAAGAACACAATCTTAGGTGCTGAGTTACTTGTCCTAAGGGAGAAAAAGTGTCAAAAGAAACAATCAGGTTTTCCAGGGTCAGCAATTCTAGGCCAGTCTGATCTGGCCACTCATCCTTTCCCAAGAGGACTTATGATCCTTTGTGTGAATAGGTTTGCAGGAGCAGGCCCACCCTTTCAGTTGGCCAGATAAAAGATACGTCCAACTCCAAGCAGGGGCTCACATTAAAGACCTCGCTTATACTAACTTTGGTGACAAGGTAGAGGGGGTGCTATCAAGTGAGAGATTAAGAGGAGATGCAGATCTGGGGATGAGCCTGAAGGTTCGCTGTTAGAAATGTTGATTTGGAGGCACTTATAGGGCATAAAGGAAAGGTGACTGGCAGAGATTTGGGTATATGAGCCTGAAATTCAAGGGAGAGGTCATGACTGAATTACGATTTGGGAGTCCAACATACAGAGGTAGCTAAAAACATAAAGTGATGAAATTACTCAGAGAGACTAAGCAGAATGAGAAGAGATGAAAACAAGGAAGAAACACTGGGGAACAGCAAAATACAGTGACGTTGACTAAAAGGATGTTTGTGAAGGAGGCCAAACATGACAGCAAGAGAGGAGAACCAAGATGGTGCCGAGTCCCTGAAGCCCAGGAGTAGACTCTTCACGAAGTCTTGGGAAAGAACTCATCAGTTCATTCATTCAACCACTACTTATTGAGCACCTACCTACTCAATGCCAGGCCCTATTCAGATACTGTGGATGCAGCAGTGAGCAAAACAATAAAAATCTCTGCCCCGATATGATTTACAGTTACACTGTGGTATCAGTGCAGCAAACAGGTCCAACTAGATGAAGAATAAATACAGTTCAGTAGACTGAAAATTCAAATGGCTTTTGTGAACAATTGGTGAAATGACTTGGTGAGTGGTTTCAACAGTGATAAGCTCAGAAGACAGATTGCTTTGTCCTCAGGAAATGAGAGGTGAAGGAGTAGAGACAGTGGGTGTAAACTATTCTTTTGAGAAGTTGTATAAAAAGGAAGGAGCAATGAGGAACTTGATAAAGGTAGTAGAGTTCAAATGAATGTATGTTTCCCTTTGGCGAAGAGGCTCTTGCTTGTATTTGTGTGCTGGCCACTAGGGCAAAGGAGCCCGGAAATGAGAGGAAGTTAAAGATTTGAAGAGATGGGAAAGCTGGGATGGCTCAGCGGGTTAAGCGCTCGCTTTGAGGCCCAGAGGACCGAGGACCGAATCCCGGCCCCGGCCCGTGCAGAACCACATGCTGAACTGGGGTGTGACCCCCAATTCAGTTCTTGCCGGGACCTATGTGAGGGGCTCCCTGCCCTGTGCAGCCCTGTGCCCACCTGTGGAGTGAAACTATATGGAAAACTAATGTCAACTATGGGGACTGCTCTGGGCCCTCCCCCTTTCTCTCTCTCTCTCTCTCTCTCTCTCTCTCTCTCTCTCTCTCTCTCTGTTTCTCTCTGTCAAAAATCAATAAAATAAATCTTAAAAAAAAAAAAAGATTTGAAGAGATGATAGTTGATGTCTTCTGGTTCTGAAGCAGCAAGGAGCAGAGACTTTTCAAGAGCCTTGTAAATGAGGAACAGCTTAGGTATATATTTAGGAGCAAGACTTCCTTTCACTGTTCTATTTTCTAATGACCATGAAGATAGTATCTGAATTTAAAAGGACCGTTAAGGGGAGCATATACTCACTCATTTCATTGAGAGGTGCTTTCTATAAGAGAAATGTAGCATATACATCAATAAGAGAGAAGCTTTTCCTTTTCTCCTTCACCCCATTTTGCACTCAGTACCCTGGTCTTTTCCCTACCCCTAGAGTCTCTTAGTGGCTAACACAGAAGTACAAACAGGCAGCAGAATGGCCTCCGCAGCCTGTTCAGAGCACTGCTTGCGACAGCTGTCCACCTAATCGGGTCCTCATCTCGGAGAGCTGGAGTGCAGAATGCCCGGCAGCAGAAGTGCTCCTGACTCCAGGAGCCGCCGCTCCTTCTCCAGGGCCCCGATGTGCAGCTGGAGGGCACCAGGCCGCACCTGGAAGGCGCTGAGCCCATGACAGACATCTCCATGGTTTCCCAACTGGCAGCGTGGATCCCTGACTCAGGCTGCTCACAGGGAAACACAGGCTAGTCCCTGGCTTCGAGGACAGGCTTCCCTAAAGAACTTTCTCTGGCGAGTGTGACAGATTTATAAGGAACCAGGAGAAGGTTGCATGCAATTCCTGTCCCCAGCCTCTGCCGGCTCCATCTCAGTGTTCTGCTGGCTCCTTGTAAAGGAGGACAGGGCTGATTTTCAGGAACAGATGTGAGGTGAGTGCACCAATAGCAAGCTGCTTTGTTCCTGAGGTCCTCTTGTCTTGGCCCATGGGGCAGAGAAGACAAGGACAACACTGCCCTTCCTCGCTCCCCTGGGACTAACACGCCATAGCAGTCATGCAATTTCAGTGTGCAGACATGTCCACCGAGCTCTCCAGGACACGTTTACGCAACTTTTTCCTTCCTGATTTAGGAGTCAAAACATACTTTATCTTCCCAGGATGGTGAGGTCAGCCTCTTCCCACACACCTGAGGTCACAGGCCAACAAGTATGATAGCCTAAGAGAATATGTGGAAATATAACAGAAAATCTCCATGAGGAAAATAAAAGAGAAAAACCATATATATATATATATTCTGATATATCAGTATTATACATATGTACTGATATGTATACAAACATGTATACACACATATCTATTCATAGATATGTGTGTATACCAATATCAGATATCTATCTATCTATCTATCTATCTATCTAGATAGATAGATATATGCACATATTAAAACACACACCCTAAATAATAAATGTGCCCTAAGAAATCAGAAAATAATTTCATTCAAGTGCTCACCTACATAAAACAGAATAAAAAGTGGGAGTTTTGGCTTTAAAAAATTACTGCTAATTTGTAGTTTGTTTATGATTACAAAACAACCAGATGGAAAGCAGTCTGGAGAAAAAATCTGTTTTATCACTGGAGTGAACAAACACAATTAGAATGCTAAAAACATTAAGTCTCATGAAACTGAACAGAACAAGGATTTAGTTTTGAATGGTAAATGGGTGACTTACAGCCCTATGCCCTGATAATCTCTTGAGACTCAATATCCCTATAGCATCAGCTGCAGGCAAAAGAAAAAGCTGGCTACTTTGAAATCAATCACTAGTATTCATTTTTTATCTTGCCACAGCTGTAGCCACTGTGACTTGTCATCTTTACTTTCCATGTGGCAGTATATTTCTTTTGAAGAAAGCAGGATTGGCAAGATTCCCTCACTTCACTTAGTCATTCATTCTTCTTCCTCTTAAAAGAAAAGAAAAATGTATAGTTCTCTTCAAGTGACTTTTACGTAACCTGAGCTGAAACAAATAGAAATCCATTTATGGTAACTGGACAATTTTTTTTTTTCTGCCATGAGAGTATTTTAAGTACTAGGAATTCTTAAAAAGTAAAAGTGTAGAATAATTTTTGCCATCAATTTAAACACAAGGAATACATAATATTTATTTACAGAGGAATAAATCGAGTAAAAATTTAGTCATCTCTTTTAACCCGCAGTAGTATCAAATTCCATGTGATTTCCAGTTTATCTAAACAGCACGTGGTAAACTACCTACCCCTTTGTGTTCTTGCTCTACAAATGCAAAGACAAGGTTAAAGCATATAAAAGTGAAGTATTAAGAGCATTTTAAAGAGGTAAATTGCATTTAGTAACTCAGTTTTCTTTTTCTCCCTATAGCTACCAACATCCACTTATAGTATATGAACATTTCCCTTTTATTTTTTAACCAAATCATATTTTTATTATCAAGTTTACTTTTAATAAGTGTATTTTTATTTAAAAAATAAAACGTTAATTATTCTGCCATATTTATATAATTATGTTAAGCATTTGGATTTCTTATATTGATATTTTTTATTTGCATGGATTTCTACTAGTTGCTATTAAACTATATTATTAATTTTTATTTTGCTTATCATACTTTTTAAAAATTTTATGCTTTAAAAAAAATTGTGTTAGATTTACATAACCTAAAATTACCATCTTTATCATTTTTAAGTGTACAGTTCAGCAGTTAGATGTATTCATCTGGTTGTACAACCAATTTCCACAATTCTTTCCTTCTTGCAAGACTAAAACTCTATATCTATTAAGTAACAACACTTCATTCTCCCCAACTCCCAGCCCATGAGAACCATTCTACATTCTGTCTCTATAAATTTAACTACTCTAAGTACCTCATACAAGTGGAATCATATAGTATTTGCCTTTTTCTGACTATCTTATTTCATTTAGCATAATGTCTTCCAGACTCATCAATGTCCTACCATGTGTCAAAATTCCCTTCACTCTTAAGGATGAATAATAGTTCCTTATATGTATATACTACATTTTGTTTGCCCATTCATTCTTGATGGGTACCTGGGTTTCTTCTATCTTTTTACTATTGTAAATAATGGTGCTATGAACATGGCTGTGAAAGTATTCCAAGACCCTGCTTTTAATTCCTCTGAATACCGTATATACCCAGAAATGAAAATGCTACATCACATAGTAATTTTATTTTTAATTTTCTTGAGGAATTTCCATGCTATTTTTTTGTAAGATTTATTTTTATTGTTTTTTGACAGAGAGACAGACAGAGAGACACAGAGAGAAGGGGAGAAGGTGGGGGGTAAAGCAGTCTCCATAGTTGACAGCATTAGTTTTCCATATAATTTCACTCCACAGGTGAGCGCGGGGCTGCACAGGGCAGGAACTGGACCAGGGGCCTTCCGAATAGGCCCCAGCAAGAACTGAACTGGGGCACACCCCAGTTCAGCATATGGGTCCACATGGGCCAGGGCCAGGATTCGATCCTTGGGCTCCAGGGCTGCAAAGTGAATGCATAACCCGCTGAGCCATCCAAGCTTCCCCAACATCCATACTATTTACTATAGCAGCTGCACCATTGTACATTCCCAAGAAAAGTACTCAAAGTCTCTAATTTTTTTACATCACCAACACTTGTTACTTTCTGGGGGGTTCTGATAGTAGCCATCCTAATGGGTAGACTGTATAGTATTCTTAATGAGCATTTTAAATGATGATATAATATGCCATCTAGTAATATACATAATTACTTACTTAACCATAACTCTTTTGTTTAATATCTAGGTTGCTTTCATTTTTTCCCCTACTATAAATAATGCTATAGCCAACACTTCAGTATATACTTTTTCTATATTTTAGAATGTTTCCTTTGGGTAGATTCCCAGAATTAGAATTGCAAGGTTACATTGAATACATCTTGATTGTTATTGTTGTTGTTTTTTAATTGTTAAATTTATTGGGGTGACATGGGTTGGCAACATAGTTTCCAGGTATACAACTCTACATTATATTATCTATGCATTGCATTATGTGCTCACCACCCAGAATCCGCTCTCCCTCCATCCCCACATATCTGGTGCCCATTCCCAACTCATCTTGATTGTTATTGATACATTTTGCTTTAATAACTTTTCCTATTAAGCACTGATTAGAACTTAAATAGATTGCAGGACCATGTGGGAGCCTTCTAAGTTATTTCTTTCTTTCACCTTGCCCCAACCAACATCATACATAGCATAATCTGCCTAAAACAGTATTTTCATTTGTTTTTTTTCTGACAATACCACCAGAACTTCTCTTTTAAAATACAAACCCACACAGTTGATTCTTATTTTTCCCAGAGTCTATATTTGAGAATTCACTACTGGCTAAAATTTATTTGTAACCCCCAAATCAATACCCTTTACACTTTCACAATCATCTGTGGACATGTGCAGAGTGGTGAAAAGTTTGGGTCACTCAAAATGTGCATTCCCATCTGAGGTCAGCTCTCACACTACAAATACCGTATTTTCTGGCATATAAGATGACTGGGCATATAAGACAACCCCCTAATTTTACAGTTAAAACATAGGTTTAGGCCTATATTCGCTGTATAAGACTACAGCCTCGGAAATGGGGGGTAGTCTTATACAGCGAATATTGGCCTAAACCTATGTTTTAACTGTAAAATTAGGGGGTCGTCTTATACACCCGGTCATCTTATTCGCCGGAAAATACGGTAAGTGTTCTTTTGCAATATATTTAGTGCCATTGTTTTCATATTTCTGTACTTTTTGTTAGTGATTTCACTGTTTTAAATGGGCCCCGAGACAAGAAGGTTATGAGTTACCTTGCAGAGAAAATAAGTGTGTTAGATAAGCTTCCTTCAGACATGAATTACAGCGCTGCTGGCTTTGAGTTCAATGTTATAAACCAACATTATATATATATAGTAAGGTGTCTTTAAACAAACACACCCACAAAACAAAATTATTTATTGATTAGTTAATACGTTGTGGCCAGACTCAAGAATCTAACCCTTTGTTTCCCCTAGGAGGATAAGTCCAGCATTTACTAATTTTGTTACCATGACTTCATAGAACATTACTGAAGCTAACTAGAATTGACTGTCTTTGTGTGTTTTGCTTAAAAACCTTTAAAAACTCCTTATTATTACAAAGTTTATGCTCCCAAGCTTCTCATTCAAAGCCTACACCTTTATGCCTCAAATTCTTTGACTTTATCTTTGACTGGCTCCCAGGGTGAACTTTTGTTGCTGAGATTCACCTATGTCAGTAAGAGATAGCTGATTGAAATGAACAACTTTAGCTTCAACAGAAGACTATATGGTGGGGAAGACAAATTGTGGTTTAAGAAAATTCTACAGCAAAACAGTTCTTATTTCTCAGGCACCTAGTAAAAATCTTTTGCTCTTTACTTCTCTTGACAGCACCCTTTCAGGGTCTTTGTTTCTAGAAAATTGTTTTTCTGTTACCATGTTACTGTTTCATTCGTGGATCTATTGCCAAGTTGGTCGATAGTTGCTCCCACTGGTGTGAGTTTTCAGCACACTGATGTTAACACTGACGTCTAGCATACTCAGTCTTGTGGCCAGAAACAGTTCCAGAAAGCATAACCAAATAGTGATAGCACAGAGCATAGCCTTTATGGGTAAGCACAAACATTTTTAATCAGGTTTCAGTGATTTCTAGTATTAAGAATTACAGATCATGGGTTTTGCATCTGTATTCAACTCAAAGTAGATTTCTTGCTATCATGTAGTGTGAACCTTCTCCATCACCCCAAGCCTTCAATAGTCTGATCTGTCTTTTCAGCTTGTGTGACAGTGTTGGGGGAACTAAAAAGGGAGTGGTGTTCACATTCACCCCTTAACTGACAACAGTGCAAGGTAGCCTCACTGCGCCAAGTAGCATAGTGATCTCCGCCCAAGCAGTGACCAGCAACAAGCTCATCAGCGGCTCTCAGAAGAATGAAAGTGATAAGAGAAACAACTGCATAGTGGAACAGACTCAGAAGTAAATGCAAAATGATGTTTCTTTCCCAATATATTTTTAGGAGCAGCAAAGACTTGGGTTACATACCATGAACCCCAAGGGACTACAGGACCTATGTGATTGAGTCCACATTCTTCAGCCTCAAAATCATAAACGGGTGCCAGTCCTCTTCTCCACTCACTCCTTCTACCCAACCCAACCACTCACTGTTCTCCAATGACATCACTTCCTTTCCAGATTCCGTTCACCACACCTGTGGGGATTGCCCTTCTCTTTTTTCTGAGTAGTCATTTCCTCTAAACTGTGTCTCCTCTGAGCCTTCCTAGAACCCCTCAGGCTGACACTGAGTGCTTGCATTGCACCTTCTTATCCTGCACTCTGGAACTGCTGGATAGTAGTGAGTCGTTTTCACGTCTGCCTCCTCAGCTAGCCCGCGGAGCTTCCTGAGAGAAGGGATTGAGTCTTTATCCTATTTGTGTCTCTGACATCAGCCTAATCCTTCACATGTATAGGTAGCCAGTGTGTTTTCATGATTAAATGATTGAATACAGGGATACATTTTTGAGATGATTATTAATGTACTTTGGTCTTGGCTATCTCATGGTTCCCTGGCTGGCTCAGAAGGTAGAGCTCCTTCTAAAGTTAGAAGATAACTAGGAGGCAAGACTTGATGCTTAAAGGAATAAGGTCATAACATAAGAGAAGTACTAGCTAGACAATAAAAGGAAAGGGAAGGCTCACTCCCCCCAGCCCAGTACAGAGAAGGAAGCTGAAAAGAAACGGAGGTCAGAGAAACAAACACCTAGGCAATTGGATCTGAATTCTCTTCAGACAAGATTCCAAAGTGGGTGCTACTAGTTAAGGGGAAATTGGAAGCAGAGGGATCTTGTGCCCTACTCCCTGGTTAATACTCTGGAATGAGCCATAGGGGGTGGTCTCAAGCGAACAGCAAGCTCCTACATTGAGAGAGGGTCCAGTTAGTGCTCCTGAAGGACCTCCTCCTCTAGTGTGTGGAAGGGATCCAGACATTCAGGCAAGCCCCTTCGGTCATCAGCGGGTAACCGAAAGGAACCTGCCGTGGGGATCATAAAAGAAACGGTGAGGCCATTTCTGTGCAGAGGTTGTGGCATGGACAACTTAAGCCAAAGGCCAAATGTAGAACTTGACTAAGAGGTAGGGAGGTCCATAGTACCAGCAAGAGCAGAGGTGAGGCTTACTCTACAAGGGAGGACCACAAGGCTCTGCCAAACCAAGAGGATAGGCCACAGACCGCCAGCTTCAGACATCAGCTATAGATACCACACACTGAGTCCCAGTGACCAGGGGGATGCCCAGAGGACTTTGGGGAAGTCCCAAAGGCCATGAGATCTCTATTTGTTGGCACAAGGCTCTCTTTGCCCTTCACAAAGTCATATCCATATCCTTACTGTAATTACTACCTTGGAAAGAGCAGGGACTGGAGCAGACATCCCAAAGACACAGTATTGATGTGTATAAGAACAAGTTAGATTGTTAAAAGTGACTAGAACATATATTTACCTGGCCAGATAGGTGTTCACGCCTCACCATTATCCAACAAGGTAAGAGCTTAAGAAGAGAATGTGCCTAGCTAAAGAAAAAACCATGTTTTTAGGGATGTGTGGATTACTGTGTGTTACTTTTTCAGGCTTACTGAAGTACAAATGAAAGAGAAAAGACAAAGGAGAAAGGGTCAGGTAAATATATCTAATGAAAAGAGCACCCAACAGCAAAACACTGATGGCGTCCTGGGGTTTCTGCATCATCTTACCCAGTAACATGCCTCTTGTTTATATTTGCACACCTTCTTCTTTTGTGAGGCATCTGTCCTTCCTCAAAACCCTGTGAAGAAAAAAGCAATGAGAATCCTGACTCTGGGCTTCAAAAATCAGCTGCTGCTGCCACTCCTGTCAGGTAGAATTTGCCTCTTGGCTGCCCTTTGCTGACACATTCAGAAATTGTGTGTGTGTGTATGTGTGTGTGTGTGTTGTTAATGCACATTTATGTATGTGAGATAAAAGTACATGTGTGTTTACAGTGAAGGGACAAAGGACTTACCAACAACCAACCACCTTGCTGCTGGTGGACAGGGAAGGAAGCAGCCCCCTGACTCTGACACCATAAACTCTTGGCTCTTGCCTGCAGTCTTTGCTTCCCAGTTCATACCTTTGCCTCGCCTGGCCTCCCAGTAAGAACTCCGAACTAACTTTAACATGCCTAAAAAACTAGTCAAGATCCATAGGGTAATAATCAATTGCTTTTCACTGGGCACCATTCACATGCATTTCTACAGACAACAATCATTTGCATTATTATCATTTTCTACAACTTGGAGTACAAAATAACTCAAAGACAATGCAAGGTGGACATAGCCCAGAACAGCGTGCTATGCAGAACACCCAGTAGTCATTTTTACCCATGCTTAGGTCTTTTGCAATTTTTCCTGACATTCTGAACATAATACTTTACACATAATGATCTGTAACATAATGTAACTGCTCTGTGTACACAAACACATACATATTGTATATATACAAATTGATCTAAATTCAAGTTGTGAAGAAATACCTTCTCTTCAGAATCAATATAATAGAAGCACCTGGTCCTCTGGCTCTCTTTTAGTAGCATTCATGAAAGATATGTATTCTGTAACCAACTATGTATTATTCCCAAAGAATTGCCCCCAATATCCTAGGTTATTAACTTTTTTCAAAATAGTGTCATGAGCAGCTTGTACTGGGATAGTTACCTCTTATCTTAATGCTGTCAGTACTCACACGGCAATCAATAATAGGACATTCATAAAGACAGGAAGCTTTGAGCTCCTAATTAAATATTTTGACTAGAAACCTCCCTTTGCTTTAACTGAACATTCTAGCGCAAACCAAATATTTACTAAAAATTCTTCCTAAAGGAAAATATGATTCTATCTCTAAGAAACCATGTATTTCTTTCTTCCCCAAACATCTGTTTCCTGCCTTGAAAATGTAGGCTCTTTTATATCCCCATAATGGCTACTTACAGAGTAAGGATAAACCTGGTAAAATGAAAAAGCAACTGCCTCCCCAGACTCTAAACACCGCCACCCAGGAGGGGTTTGGCTAATGGGTGTTCAAGATCCAAGTTGCTTCAGGATCTAAGTAAGTCATGTTACTGCCTCCTCAGGGAAAGAGTGTCTGCGGTAAGAATTCCTGAGCAAATATTTTATTTAGGAGCTGGAGGAAATACTTGTAGAGGAGCAGGGAAGAGCATAGAGTAATAAGCAGACAATAAGGATATGTGAGTAAGCCACTATCACAGTAGGTGACTGAAGTTTCATCTCAGTGGAAAACTCAGGGAAATGGTGCAAAACACAAACTCAGAATTATCAAATTGCAGGGCAAGTGAACCGGGGTAGCATTTATATATCAACTCCTGTGAGCTGTGGAGGGCTGCTCCTGAGAGGTGTTAACTCTGCAATACTTCAAGCCTGCTGTGCATGCTGGAAATAAGGCCTTTAGACTCAAAGATACAGCGGCAGCTGGTCAGCCAGAGCCACTGCCGGCCTGCAGGGAGCCAGGAGAGGTGTGGAGTTCCGGGCAGACACAGTAGCCGGGACCTGCTCCCCTTGCCAGCAGATCAGGAAGGGTGGTCGCCCCTCCGGGGATCAGCATTCATGTGACTCAGCCTCTCTCTTGGTGTCTGCTTTCCTGCTTTTTCTCTTGCTACCAACTCACTTACTTCCATATTTTTCTAGTTCTAATTCCAGAAACAGAGAGCATGAGAATCTGATTGATAAACTTGTCTTGTTATCATTGTCTGTGTTGGTGCAGATCTTATTGCCTTGGGCCAGCTCAGAGGTCACTGGGCAGCCTCTGTTCTAGGATCGTGTCCATACACCTGGGTCCTATTTCTGAGTGGAACAGAATCAAGTGACATAGAGCATGACTGTTCCTGCTAGAGTAGTACCCTAGAGGAACTGAGCCGGACAGCTTCTCTTAGAAAACATACACCATGAATATTTTGTTCCTACAGGTAACGGTAGAGTTATGCCTCTGTGTAGTTATGCAAACATATATTCACCTCACAAGGAGGAAAAGATGAGGCTTAAAGTTATTAAAATCCCTAATTTGAAGATACAGTTTTTAATGTTTCCCTTTAGAATTTAATGTATCCTTTTGGTATGTCCTAATTTAAGACTTACGTTGTACTTTACCTCTCATCATTTCTATCTTTCTTTTGACTATTTTCATGATCAAAAGCCTTACATATATGTAGTAGGATTTCACTACATCAAGAATTGCTAAAATTCTTGGTTTCTGGGTGTACATTGCATTCAAGTGCAGAAAGACTATTCTAATTGAACTCCCAACTACCACCTCTCTGTTTTCTGAGAGTCCTCCCTCTCCCAGTTACACTCTTTTCTTGCCATATTTTCTTTATAGTGTTTAGCACTCTGTAACTCATTTTTGCTGTTAGTTTTTCTTTTTTACTATTAATTTCCTGACTCCCCACATAAGCTTTAAGAGGGCAGATGTCAGAATGAGGTGATCAAATTAATATTTGTTGAATTAATTTATCATTAAAGCAAGGACCTTAATTTTTTTTCCTTTTTTTTTTCTAGGAAAGAGATGGGGAAATTAGTTTGGACTGATCCAGTGGCATCTGTGGCTTGGTGTTCCTATTGTGACAAAGACAAGTTCTGTGGTGGTGACTGGCCGGGGGTATGTGGAATCACCAGGCAGAAATAAAGTTGTGACCTAGATAGATCTCATCAGCAGGGCTCAGACTGACAGTTTGTTAGAAACCATCAGGCAGGACTAGCAGGAGAGGGACATGTAAGCTGGGCAAGAAGCAACATGAAAACATCTGGTAGCCATCAGGGTGACGGGCAGAGGGTAACCTGCTCAGACAGAAAGACCTGTCTGCTGGATGAACAGAGTGGGCCCTGTGATGGGCCGGCCCCGGGTGAGGAGAATTCCAAGCCAGGGAAGGAATCCACAGCAGCCACATTGCTGACAGCAGCTACCCCACCACAACCCACACTGAGCATGCCGAAATTCTCTCAAGGCCAAAACAAACAGCTGCAGAAAATAATTCTCCAGGAGATCTTGAAAATACTTTCCTTCTGGGGACACTCATTGAGATTGGTACTCATTGTGAGTGCCAAGAACCAGCATTTACACATATCATCTGTGTTCCGGTCTCCATTTCATTTCTGATTTTGAAAATTTACATTGGTATAATTTTTAAAATTTTTAAATAGATAAAATTAAATAAGCATAACATCAATATTTTCCATCCAGACTACTCTTTACCTAAATAGCAAATCCAACACTTCAGAGAATATGAAACAGTTCTCAATCTTTGTGTCCATCATGAAAGATCCTTTAGTGAGACTGGATAAATGGGCCTAAAGGCATAAGTATTGTGACTGTTGTTAATAAGCTAAGTAGCTTTCAAATTGAGGGCAGTGTAGACAGAGGTTGATTATATTCCAATGTGAGAACAGTATGACATTGAGTTTCAGAGCGATAGGACAATTAATTGAAGATTAGGCTTCAAACTCATTAAAAAAATCAGCAAAATCACTGGTATGGTCCTTTGTCAATGAATTATGGAAAATAAATAGATTTCTGTGTTACATTAGGAATAAAGTTTTATTAGATGTTTCAGTGCAAATGGAATTGCTATACTGTAATAGGGAACACATTTGTGAGAGGAGAAAAACCCAGATGTTCAAGGTCCTGTATCAGGATGTGAAGAACGTGTCATGTTGACACATTTACTGAATAAAAGAAAATCTCTAGGGCAGATTATTCAAATAAAAGTGACAGCAAAGATTTTCTAAAACTATCAAAGAATTCCCTCTCTCTTAAGTAACTGCACATACATAAATTAACTTTGTTTACTTTCAAGGCACATTATTCTTTTTACTCAAACCAATAATAATGACATATTCTGAAATAAGGGGCTGCTATTCAACTTCAGAAAGCCCTGAGGTGTCTAACCATGATTCCAGAGAGTATTGCCCAGTAAAGAGATTGATTCTAAAACTACATAATGGGGACAGCTGCTCAGAACTCCCCAACCTCACAAGCTCGGGGCTCCAAGGCATCATCTCCACTTCACTGCACTTCAGCTTTCTTCAGCATGGCCACACCTGTCCTGTCTGTTCAGATCTTCAAATCTGGCCACCGCTCTCTGCCTTGCACATTCTCTTAACCAATCATTACTACCATAACTGCATGATATCACCCTCATTAGGAAATTCATTCATTCATCCCACAATGTATTGTGAATATACTCTGTGCCATGCATTTTTCTTATAATGAAATGTATCAATGAAAACCCTGGGAGTATGGTAGGACCAGAGGTGGATAATCAGCAATAGACAATAATAAGAAATGTGTTATGTGAGAAGGCGATGTATGCTCTGGAAAAATAGGGCAGACCAAGAGGGGTTGGGAGTGTTATCTGGGTTGCAATCAGTTATCTTACACCAGCTCACAAGAGCTGATAATAGCATCTCTTCCAAACTCTGATGCTGTTGACTCCATATTCAACAGCATCCATTCAGTGACATCATGTTGGTAGCTTGAAATTGCTAATAGTTACCACATGAAAATTTGCAAATGATACAAAGTGCAGCTTCTTTTTTTCCCAGATAGGTAGCAGATAAACATTCACTAGTCTATCACCGGTGCGATTTGAGACCAAACTGACATTTGAGCAAAGGCATAAATGAGGTTGCTCTGGGCCCTTCCCCGTTCTCTCTCTCTCTCTCTCTCTCTCTCTCTCTCTCTCTCTCTCTCTCTCTCTTTCTCTCTCTCTCCTTCTCTCAAACAATAAAATAAAATAATTTAAAAAAATTAAAGCCTTGGAATAGTATAGTGACAGCAAGAAGTGAATATATAGTAAAGAGAAAAAGAACAAGGATCCAGGGGAAGCTGGGATGGCTCAGTGGGTTAAGTGCTCACTTTGTAGCGCTGGGGACCGAGGATTGAATCCCGGCCCCGGCCCGTGGAGACCCATGTGCTGAACTGGGAGCTCCCCCAGTTCCGTTCTCTCTCTGTCTCTGTATATCTCTCTCTCTCTGTAAAAAAACAATTAAAAAATAAATAAATAAATATTTAAAAAAAGAACAAGGATTCAACTTTAAGATACTCCAAAGTTAATAATAGGTCAGGGAGAAGAGGAAGAACCAGCAAGGGAGAGGGAGGAAGAAGCAACCAGAGAGGTAGGAGAAGTCAAGATACAGTGCCCTGGAAGCCCAAGGAGGAAGAAGTGATTGGCTATATCTAATGCTACTAATAGATCTGGTAAAATGAGAACTGGAAAGTGATCATTTCTCGCAGCAAAATGGAGGTCACTGGTGACTTGGACCAGAGTAGTTTCAATAGAGAAAAACCTCATTGGAGTGGGTTTAGGAAAGAATAGGAGGAGGGAAATTTGAGACCGGGAGTGTAGGGAACTCTTGCAAGAACATCCACTGCAAAGTAGAGCAGAGAAATGTGGTGGTAGCTGGCTCCTGAATTAAGGTCAAGAGTAGGGTTTTGCTTTGTTTTTTTTGAAAATGAGAGCAATAACAGCAAGTTTGTATGTTGATGGATATGAGCCAAGAGAGAGAAACCAGTAGAGGGGATTTTTGTCCCTCAAACTTTCCCTTCTCTTTCAGGCTAGTTTCATATCCCCCCTTGCTTTATTTTCCCTCTTCAGCCTGCCTGGTCCCATGACTGGCTATTTCTGTTATGCTTTTACTAACCCCCTAGAATGCCTCCCTTTGTTATCCCTTGCTTCCCAAGCCACCATTTTCTTTCTTCTGTAGAACGCTTAGATTGCCAATTGGCTTTACTACAATGGATTCATGCTACCTAACCTCAGTTGAACCCACAGAATTGTCCAAGTATTCTTTTATTTCCATATTCTTTCATGGTTTACTTCCTAGCAAATGACCAACAGTGTTTATTCCAATTTTTCAAAAACACTTAGTCAGCATTTATTCAATCATATTTATTGAACAACAACCATTTTCCTGACACTGCAGCCTAATGTGCACAACCCCACTGCTCCTGGACTCAGCAGACAGCCTTTTGTTCATTTTACTAAAATGATTGATGTGAATTTCTTCAGTCTCCTCTTTTACATTCTCAGTATTTAAAAACTTTTTTCTATCATTATTTACAAAAGATGAAGTTTTCCTGTTCATTTCAAAGATTAACTCTATTACTTATACCTCAATTCTATTCTCTTTTTTAAAAAACTTATTTTATTGTTTTTGACAGAGACAGAGAGAGACAGAGAAGTGGGAGGGCCCAGAGCAGTTTCCATAGTTGTACGTGATTGGTTTTTGACAGGGTTTTATTCCACACAGGTGTGCGGGGGCTGCCCAGGTTGGGGGGCCTCTCACATGGGAAGCACATCCCAGTTCAGCATATGGGTCCACACAGGCCAGGGCTGGGATTCAGTCCTCGGTCCTGGGGCTGCAAACGAATGCTTAACCCACTGAGCCACCCTGGCTGCCCCTTTCTTACCTCTTCTATTTAATACCTTGTTCTACCAATTAATCTCACTGTATCTTTAACATCACCCTTCTCCAATTACAGGCCCCTCCCTTCTTCCCAGAGGTAAGTAGGTACATACATACATACTTAGGTAAATGAGTATGTGTGTATCTTAAACAATATAGTGTTCACTTTTGACAAACCTAAACTGCTATGTTGGAGCTTAAGGAAGACGCAAGCTTAGCTATGTATGGGGAAGATACTTTTGCCACTATCAGGAGAAGATAAGAGATTCTCTGGGTTATAGACTGGTTTCAGTTTTCCCTTAGGGGCGATCAGTACAAAAGGTCCTGAGTGCGTTCTGGAAACATGGAGTTGGGGCATCTGTCAGGAAAATGGTCAGGGAGTGGGTTGCTCTGCATTTCCTCTTCTAAGCTCACTGTGGCTTATCTCTACATTAGCCTGCCTGAAGGTCTGACCATTTCACTCTCTTTTCACTCCATCTTTAATTTATTCTGTGCTCTGCAGAATACATTCTAAGTATGGAGACAGCATTACAGGGTCTTGCTGCCTTTAAAGCAGTATTTTCTATTGTTTCTCTTGTTGCTTCTTAGGCCAAACTAAGCTCCTATAGGCGTTACACTGACCCAGCAGGATTACAGCACACAATCAGAAGACAGCCGAGTTCAATCAGAAGACAGCCCGAGTTCTTTCCCCTCACCGCCCAGTCAGTCTGCTCTAGGGCACCTTTCTTGTCCTCAATGAAGTTGCAGCCAGGTTGTAGTTTATCTGTTCATTCATGAATAACAAAGACATGGGCTTGTTGTCCTGAACTGAAGAATTTCTTGAAGACAGAAAGCCAAAAACTCTGAGGAGAGGGTATGAATTATAATGCTGTGAAAAAAGAGTCTGTAGAAAAAGGATTCTGACTCTCCTCAAGGTTTGGGATGATTTGAGGACAATTCATTCTTTTTTAATAACTGAGGCTTGAAATTTAAAGGAGCTAGTAACTGAAGGAAAAGAGGAGGAAATTGTGCTGATGAACGTATCAACAATAGAGAATATATTAATATCAACATTAAGTATCCCAGGAACATAAAAACTGACACACCCTGGCCAGCTACCTTTTCCTTATATGTGACGTACTACCTGGCAGGGACACTAAGGGACACACGGGAGAGCCCAGCTGCTATTAAAAGCAACGATCTCAAAGCAAATATTGCCCCCAGTAATGCCAATGCCTTGACTGGGATCCATTATCTGTGAATTTATTTAAAGTTTTCTCTTTCTTTTTTGAACATATAGGGCTTAATTATTTTTGTTATGGTAAAATAATACATACCCAAAGTAAAAAAATACATAAACAAAAAACAAAAATTAGATAAAATAGGAAGTTGATAGTTTTTCAACTAGAAAATTTAGTCTTAAATACTTACATTAGAATAAAATACAGAAAATTATTGAGTTAAACTTTCAATTAGAGAAGGTAGAAGAACAGCAAAGTTCACCCTAAGAAACAGAAGGAAAGAACTAACAAAGATATAATCAGAAACTAAAGAAAAACAAAACAAAACAGAAAAGATAGAACAAAGCTAATAAAATCAAAGCTGTTTCTTTGAAAAGACTAATAACATACACATACCTCTGGAAATATTGATCAAAGAAAATAAGATAAAGTATAAATAGTGTTTCTAATGTAAATAGAGCATAACTACAGAGATAGCAAATTAAAAAAGCTAAAAACACAATGACAAACTTTATGCTAAGTATCCAAATTTAGATGGAGTGGACAAATTCTTAGAAAAATATAATTTACCAAATAATATAGACTATAAATGTATAGTCTATATATTGTCCACATAATATATAAAACACATTTTATATATGCATATATATGTGTGAGTGTGTATATGTGGTTATATACAGTAATAACATACATATGTCACAAAAAAAAGTAAAAAACACCAAGCCCAAATACTTTTAAAGATAAATTCTACCCAAATATTCAAGGAAGAGAGAATCCTAATACCAAACAAGCAAATTACCCTATGGGGGGAGAAGAAATAAACCGAATCCTGACCACATGCCAGAAATAAAAATAAATTTCAAGCAGACTAACAACCCAACACAACAAAATGCTGAAAATCCTGGTAACAGAAACAATTACCATTTCATATTCACCCTTTTGGAAAGAAAAAAAAAAAAAAAAGACTGATAATACCAAATGTCAATCAATTAAGAGGGTAAGATACAAAATACTCACATAATTCAATGGCAAAAAAATAAACAATCTGATTTAAAAATGGACAGAGGGGATGCCAGTGTGGCTCAGCCGGTTGAGCACTTGTCTTGCAGCCCTGGGGTCCAAGGATTGAATCCTGGCCCCAGCCCATGCAGATTGGTATGCTGAACTGGAGTGTGCCCCCAGTGGGTCCTCGCCTGGGTGAGCTTCCCATGTGGGATGCCCCTCATTTGGACCCATTTGGGAGGCCCCTGGCCCAGTTCCTGCCTTGCGCATCCCCCTCCCACCTGTGTGGAATGAAACTATGTCAAAAACTGATGAGGTACAACTCTCTCTCTCTCTGTCAAAAACAATAAAATAGTCTTTAAAGATATTTTTTAAAAATGGACAGAGGAAGTGAGTAGTCATTTTTCCAAAGAATAGTATGCAAATGGCCAACAGGTACATTAAAAAGGTGTTCATCATCACTAATCATCACTAGTCATCATTAATCATCAGGGAAATACAAATCAAAACCACAATGAGATATTACCTCACATTTGTTAAGTGGCTATTCATCAAAAAATACAAGAAATAACAAGTGTATATATAATAAGAAAGAAGGAGATCCTGCTATTTGTAACAACAGGATGAAACTTGAGGGCATTATGCTAAGTGAAATAAGCCAGAGAATGACAATTACTGAATGGTATCACTTATATGCAGAATCTGGAGCAAAGGGAGAGTCAAAACTCATAAAAACAGAGAATAGAAAGTGGTTGCCAGGGTTGGGCAGGTAGGGAAAATAGGAAGATGTTGGTAAAAGCATACAAACTTTTAGCTGTAAGATAAATAAGATTTGAGGATTTAATGTAAAACATGGTTATGATAGTTGATAACACTGTATTGTATATTGAAATTTGCTAAGAGAGTAAAACTTAAATGTTTTACTTAAAAAAAAGACAAATTTGTGATGAATATGTGAGGAAATGAATGTGTTAATTAACTAGTTAGGGGAATCTCTTTCACTATAAATGTATATCAAATCACCATGTTGTACACTTAAATGTCTTAAAATTTTGTTTCTCAATTATATGTCCAGAAAGCTAAAATAAAAAGAAATACCAAGTGTTGCCAGAATATAACACAACAGGGATATTCATATACTGCTCTTGAGAATGTCAACTGGTACAACCTCTTTGGAAAGAATTGAAGTGGATATCAATCGCCTAAAGATTAGACTTTTCACAATTCATCTTCCTTGTTTACCACACCTTGATATGTTTAGGACAGAAAATCCTTAGGCTTAGCATAATATATGAGTCATGTCTGGTTTAGTCAGTAAACATCATCCCAAAATCTTTCACCAGACACTTGCTTTCCCATTTCCTTGACACCAAGGGGTTGCAACTCCATTCTGGTCAACGCAAAGGGAAGTCTGATGAAGAACTTCTGGTTAATAGGACATGTGAATCTCCAAGTCCTTCTATTCCTCAACCATGTCCCCATTCAAAGTCAGAAGTGGCCTACTTCTAGAAACATAGGAAGCCTTTTTCTCCCTAAAAAAAAATACAGAAGGAAAGGAGCAAGTGTGTGTGTGGAGGTGGGTGGGGGATGGGGGATGGGGTGGGGGGGAGCGGGAGGAAGGGCGGAATCCCCTTTTCCACATCCTCTTTTATCTTGTTTGGGACACTGGAATGACACTATTGCCTAGAGTTGTGGAAGCCATCTTGTGATCATAAGGTGACAAGCAAGAGGACAAAAGCCATCACACTAATGTATCAAGAATGGAAGGATGAGTGCTGGGATGGCTGAATGGGTTGAGCGCTTGCTTTGTAGCCTCAGGTCCAGGAATCAATCCCAGTCCCAGCCTGTGTGGACCCATAAGCTGAACTAGGGTGTGCCCCCAGTTCCATTCTTGTCAAGGAGTGCTTCCCACATAGGAGGCCGCTGGCCTGGTTCCTGCCCTGTGTAGCCCCGCGCCCACCTGTGGAGTGAAACTATATTGAAAACTGAACGACATACAACTGTGGAAACTGCTCTGGGCCCTCCCCCTTCTCTCTGTCTCACTGTCAAAAACAATTAAAAAAATTAATCAGTTTAAAAAAAGAATGGAAGGATGAAAAGTGGCTGGGCGACCATGTTAATTAAATCTTCATTGTTTAGACAACTGTTAGTGCAGTTGTTTTTTTGTAACCAAAAGCTTTCTTAGTAGAACAAATATCTAGTAAAGTTAAAGAAAAGCTTAAGATGCAGAAATTCCATTCCTAGAAATATTCACTAAATAATCCTCACTAATCAGCACACAAAAAAATACATCCAGAGATGTTCATTGCAACAATGTTTATAATGGTAAAAAGCATTGAACAGTCAAAATTTCGTCAACAGAAAATATGGATAAATTATTTGAGATCTAATCATATAAAAGAATATCATATAGAAAGTTAAATAATCTGGAGTTACATAAATCAATAGACTAAATTTTAAAAGAATTTTGAGCAAAAAGTTTAAGTTGCAAGAGGATTTATATAGTATGTGATATTTAGATAGAATTTCAAAACATGGAAAATAATATTATATATTATTTGTAGATGAATTAATATATATTACAAATATAAATCATGCACGGGAATGTTAAAGATCAAATTCATTATAGCATTTATCTGTGGGAAAAAAGGGAAGAAAATGGCTTCATTGGCTTCAACTCCATCTACAAAATAAAATGTAAAGTGCTCACAAGAACTAATTATTATAGATAATAAGACTTCTCTAGAGGCACAAATACTATAGCATGTCATTACCTTGTATGAAGTGTCAAGTCCTTCTCAGTTTACTCTAATGGTACAAAATAATTCAACGAGATAAGTTTCTTTTCAATGCTGGTCACCATTCTTTGCAAAGTATACCAATCCACACAGTCTTGGATTCGATGTACACTGTAAGTACTGCTGCTAAAATTTCACTGATTCTTATCATCCTTTGTTTTCAAAGACAAGTTCAAAAATTGTAATATCCACACCTCATTCTCAGAAAGACCGTGAATTTCAAAATCACAAACATTTCCCAAGTTCATACTAAGGCAAATAAGAGGCTGTAAGGGAATTGAAGTTTATTGAAAAAAGAAAGGAGATAGGAGAAAGCACTGTTTGTAATAGGCAACCAAGGCTGTCTTTATCAAAAACCAAATAAATATCAAATATATTATTTCACTTTTTATGACAGAAGTTTCCCAATACCTTAAAAGTAATGTTTCTTACACAGACTTCAATTGGAAAATTGCAAAACCTGTTTATTAGTATCTCTCTGTCCTAAAAGAATTATGCAGAAAAGAGTTGATAGTGGAAGGGGACAAAGTAATTCAAAGTTCTATGTCAGGCAAATAAGAAAGGGCCAAAATTTTTTAATAATTGAGAACTATCACTCTGTGAATTCCCCAACTGTGAGTTCAAGAAGTAGATAATCTAAGAAATAAAGCGTTCATACCAAGCTAGTGAGCAGGGCCTGCTGGGTAGGTCATCCCACCACCACCACCAGGTCCCAGAACTGAGTGGCTCTACCTCCTTGAGGGAAGTGACTGCAAGTATCTAGCAATTCCTTGGCAGTTAGAATCCCTTAAGAGATGAACTAATTCCAATACAGAGGTTATATTGAGTTAAAAGGACCATAACCCTTGAGTTGGACCAGAGAACCCTCCTTCCTTGAATCTAGGGGGTGAGAACAAGAGGGTAGTACCATATTTCAGTCCACGGTGGCACCCATTATAAGCTGCCATAACAGTTGACTGTCCCTGATGGGGCAATAAAGTGAACGTGGAATATCCACGAGCGCGGTCTGGGAGGCTGTTTAGGCCAGAGAATTGGAACACAAGCACAAAACAGGGCTGGAGATAAAGTGTGCGGAGGCACCAGAGTATAATGAATAAAGAAGGCAGGAGCTCATTAGGGAAAGGATCCACAGAGAAAAACAAAAGATAACGTTGGGATGAAGAGCAATAGTCAACATGGAGAAGGCCAAAGGTCAAGGGTAGGATGAGACAATGATGACTAAAATGTACAGAAACTAAAGAAAAACTCAAGTTCTGGGGGGCAGAAGCAGGCATCAGGACTGCCCCTGTATGTTGTTTAGCAGGGCCCTGATCACCCTAAGAACTACAGTGATGAAGCCACAGTCTTGGCCACCAGCTCCAAAGCCCTTCCGCCCCCCCCCCAGCTAGAAGTACTGGCCTCTGTCGTCTATAGGTCCACTCTGCCCCCACCCACATTGTGCACAACTGCTCAGAGCAGACTCCCTCATGTCTCTAGTTACTTCACCTTGGGTGCTGACTTATCCTACTGTGTGTGTGGTCTCCCGTGAGTCTGAACTCCCTGTTTTTTTCAACTTTCCACTCAGTGTTCCCACTGTTTCAACTCCAACTACTTGACTTCCTGGCCGTGAACCTGACCACAGACCTTTGGTCTGCTCTCTAAAGGCCACCCTTTGGCCCTCTTCCTAGTTGGGAAAAAGTTTTCTGGCAGATGCTTTGGGGTTCCACCAGCACGGTAGAATAAAACAGTGATCAACCCAGGCAGAGCAGAAATGTCAAAGAGAAAGAATGAGGTGGAGACAATCAGGGGTGATGTCTGAGTGGCTGGTTTCAAGAACACAAACTGGAGAGTCCAAAAGAAAGAGAGGTGCAGGAAAGGAGGAAGGTAAACAGGAAAACAAAAGAACTGCTACACGAAACAAGTAGGCGGGGGCATTTTTCTGACCCACTTCTAGCTGTCTTCATTTCCCTCTTGCCCCAGAGGGAACAGCTCTCTAAATGAGAGCAGCAGAAACTTTCAGGGGAAGGCAACTGGAAACGGCCGGCTTAGGTGACAGGTGTGAAGAGAAGAAAGCATTTCCTTACGGTAGCTTCTGATAAGCACACGCTTTCAGCTGTTGTCTGCTTACTGCTCATTGAAAGGAAAGCTCCAGCTGCCCTACTGAGTTCTAAGTTTTCAATAGTCTACCTGTCTTTTTTTGCCCTTGGTAAACAGAGAAAGAAAAAGTTCTAGTATTGTCTTATGCAATCCAGACTGGCAGTCAACTTGCTTTCTCAACATCCTCTTTTTGGCCTTTAAATCGCAATCTGAAACAGAAGCTACTGTACTGTAGCTTTGAAAGTTGCTAGGTGAATAAAATTTTGAAAGTTCTCATTACAAGAAAAAAGCTGTAGCTACATCTGCTGATGGATGTTAACTAGACTTACCGTGGAGATTGATCATTTCACAATATGCAGATGCTCCTTGACTTATGTCGTCGGGGTTATGTCCCAATAAACCCATCGTAAACTGAAACATCTTAAGTCAAAAATGCATTTTATAGACCTAGCCTACCAAACCTCATAGCTTAGCCTAGCCTACCCTACCCTCGACATGCTCAGAACACTTACATTAGCCCACAGCTGGGCAAAATCATCCAACACAATGAATTCACTATAGTGTTGGTTTTACCCTTGTGATTGTGTGGCTGACTGGGAGCTGCTGCTCACTGAGCTGCCAGCATCCTGAGAGAGTATCGTACTGCGTACCGCTAGCCCAGGAAAAGGTGAGAACCCAAAGTACAGTTCCACCATAAAGTAGAAAAATTGTAAGTCGAACCGTCTTAAGTCAGGGACAACTATATATATCCAATTAGTACATTGTATGCTTGAAACTAATTTACTGTTATGTATCAATTATATCTGTTTAAATATGAAATATAGAAATAAAAGAAAAAGAATTTTATAAGAGATTAATTAGAATTGATTGCTCACATTTGCCAAAGTAGTTGCTCATTTTAAAAAGTATTACCATAGGCTATTTTTCAAACTTACTGAATATAGGTTTTTCCATAATTAGTTGACCAGGTAATGGGCAATGTTTATTTTCATATGATTATAACCATTCTTTTCTCCTAACAGTCCACAGATAAAAATTAACATTCTAGGATAAAAAGTAAGTTTATATATAGTTATAGATTTTTTTTTCCAATACAAATTTGGCATCAGATTTTAGCTTGGAGAGAAGCGTGAGTTATAACTTTAAGTTTGCAAGAACTTCATGGAATGAAAAGAATCACTTCTCATCATTCTAGCTGCTTTTTCCAGAGAGAAAAAAACAATTGTTTAAGGGTAAGAGCCCTTGAGGATTCCATATAACATTTGTAAATTTATTATCACATGTTCTCTCTTCTTCCATCTGGAACCCCAACATCTACTGGCTGGCTGGTCCTATCAGTGCCAGATAACATGTAAGCAAACTGTACAATTTACATTATTTTCATCCCCTTCAGTAACTGAAGCTTGATTATCTAATTTGTGTCAAGTGCCATTCCAGCGATTGCAGGGAGAGGCAGCGAATGCATGCAAAGATCTATCAGACCCTGGAGGCTTCCTAGAAGTAAATGCTAGGTGGGAGTGATAAACTGCCACTAAACTGCTCTTGCTGACTGTCAGTTCAATTTCCCTTCAGTTTTTAAAGTAGCCTCAAGGGAATGGGAGTAGTTCAGAGAGGCGTGTTTAATGGAAAGAACGAGGGCTTGAGGGTCCATTCCACCAGGCCTGATTCTCTGCTCAATCACGTAGTAGCTGCAGCCTGTGCTAATAGGTTCACTCCTCTAAACTCCAGTTTTCTCACCAGTAAAATGCAGGGTCTGGCCACCCTTTTCTGAGTCAAATATTGTGCTTGAGTGTGATATTGTTATATTACAGAATTACATTGCTTATGATTTTGTAATAAAAGATTTGGTATAGATTACCAGCTCATAATAAAGGGGTGTTACTTCTGATGAACCCTGTACTAGTAAAAATGTATATTATATAGAGATTTATTATGAATTAAATAAGTGTAGACAATTTGGTGAGGCCCCTGGAATCAGACTCCTTAGGGTTCAAATCCTGGCTCATCCAAGTTGCTTCAAGTTGTTAAGCCTCAGTTTTTTCAGTACATAGAATGTTCATAAAATGATTCCTACCTTATCATGAGTTGAGCCGAGCATAGGAGAGTATCCAGAGGAAGATAGTAGCACCGTGCCTGCCACAAAGTAAGTGTTCATTCAAATGAATGTTAGCTGTTACTATAGCAAGCCCCAAGCACCACAACGTCATTTCCTGTTCTCCTTTCCAGGTTGAGGATTAATAGGAGACATTTGTGCCTGAAGTGCCCCAAAGGCACCCTTTTTTTCACAAAGCACTTCTTCCTCCTTTTTCTTTTTTCTCTTTTCAAAAATGTTCTGGTACACATTAGCAACAGGCCTTGGGGGAAGGGAGCCTAGAAAGCCTTTAAGTGTTAGTTTCTTCACAATGAAATCCATATGCTTTCAGAAGAAACAGAACTCTGGAAAGAGGCCAGCCAGAGTCTGTGCCTAAGGCTATAAATAAAGCACTAGTGAGACTTCAAGAGTCCAAATTAAAGATAGAGAGTTATTACCATTAATATCTTTATTAGCGTTTTCCTAGGCATGTTTTGTTTGTTTGTTTGTTTTAAGTATACATTCTGGTTGGTTTACAGATTAAATTTTATTTAAAAGGTATTGAAAAACCAAAATTCAACTAAGTAAATTTGAAGACCTAATTGGATTTATTTAATGATTCATGAATCGGTCAGCATCCTATCTAGCAGACGCAAAGGAGCGCTGAAGAGCTTTCTCTCTTATATTACATTTCCAAAGCAAAGTAATCCTCCTGGAAAAGCATAAAAAGTATTTTTGAAGTTTTAATGCTTGAATGATATTGGTAAAAATTATCTCATGAAACTAGAATGGACTATTATCTGTTTTTCAGAGGAAGGTGGCTAGAATACAGATGGAAAAGGTGTCTTTATTTATCTTTTTTAGATTGCAGGAAGAATTGTATCTGTGGAACTGTGACTTTCTCTTCTGTTTCTGTCTTTGAGTCTCTGCCTCAACCTTTTCTCTCTTTCTCACACATATACAGTGCTAAAATCACTATACTTTGTGCCTGTCTGGCATTCTATTCTTCCTATTTGTTCCTTGAAACAACCCTATGAGGTAGAGGATGGTTCAGGTAAATATTATTATTGCCGTTTTTCAGATTTAAAAATGAGATACTGAAAGGGTAAGTGACACATGGGTAGGTACAGGAAGAGCTGGTCCTAAAACCTGTCTTGTGCTGGTCCCACAGCTGCAGCCAGGGTTCCAGGAATCATGCAGTTCATAAAGGGACAGGGACATGGCACCACCAGATGTATGGCTCCCGTGACTTTGATAACTGGTGGTAGTGATGCTCATTAAGTTCCCCTGAAGATACGCCCAGGAGATCCCGTACTGGCTGCTGAGTAACCCACATACATACATACATACATCCAAAATGGAAGGGGGTGTAAGGGGAATTCAGCAGGGGGAAACTAGGAGGCACATATGTCCTCTGGATTTGGAGTCTGTGATGCTGAACTCCTCTTAAAATTGCAACTAAGTTCAGTCATTTTTAGTCGAAATAGCTAGGGAGATATTACAAAAATTATTTCTCAAAAGATTTGTTTATTTGTCATTTTGGATTATTATTCAATTAATTCCAGCTACATAGATAGTGGATTTGGGTAACTTAAAACACATCTCAATTTCTGTTCTCTTTCAAAGGATAGAGTTAGTTTTGTAAACATGCAAAAGATTAGCAAAATTACCATGATGATTAATTGATCTCTTTCATGGTGAAATGTCATAAAAAGAACTGTTCATCAGATTCCTAAATAAAGTCTGCATTCACCCCTTTTTATTATATTAAAGAAAAAGGAAGGAAGAAAGGGAGGAAGGAAGGAAGGAAGGAAGGAAGGAAGGAAGGAAGGAAGGACAAGGAAAGGAAAGGAAGAAAGAAATTAATTCTGGTTTGGGAAGCCTGAAAAGAAACTTTTAAGATGCACCAAAATAGTTTCTACCTTTTATTCTCCATTGCTATCTGCAATTACACAGAGAAGAAAAATGTTGTGAGAAAAATTCGACCCAGGTCACAATTCAAATTCTCTTAAGGTGCCCAACTCTTACAAGCACAAGTGAATTCAATTTAATCTTTGCAGCACCCTCTTGTGGCTGAGAGGAGTCATGAATTCAGTGTCTGGACCCAGGAGGTCAGCGATGTTTGAGGCTTTTTAAAAATGGCCATCATTAAATTTTCCATTCAACACTGAAAATGTGTCCAGATCAGCAAAACAGGAGGGAGTAGAAAGAATGTGGAATCACAGAACTTGGGTCTGAGTCAGAGCTCTGTCATTTACCAGCTATGAAGCTGTGTCTGGCTGGTCAGTTTCTGCAGAGCTGAGGTTGAATCTGGAATTTCTCATCAGAGATAAGAGGCAATGTCAAAACTGCAGGGGTATATAATTCCATGTATCTGATATGTCCAGAAAAGGTAACTCTGTAGAGACAGAAAGTAGGTTAGTGGTTGCCTGGGGCTGGAGAAGGGAATGGAGATTAACCGGATCTTACTGGGGTGATGAAAACATACTAAAACCAGATTGTGGTGATTGTTGCACAGCTTGGTAAGTTTACTAAAAATCATTGCAATGTACATTTTAAATGGGTGACTTTTGTGGGATTTCAATGATACCTCAATACTGTGTTTAAAAACAACCGAGGGCAAAGCAGAGTGGATCACTCCTGTCAATCCAGATACAGAGTTAGGAAACCTGTACCTTGTAATTGAGTAGGAGCAAGAAGGGAATGTGGAGTAGCATAGGGGGTGAGCTGAGAAAATTCCTAGGGCAGGTGCTGCTGTTTGCAATTTTGTCCACTTTCTATTGTCTATAGCTCGAACTCAGATGAGTTGCCAGAGGTTAGCGTGCTAGAAGCTGAAAGGCCAGAAGTTAGCAAAAAATAGTGCTAGAAGCCGAAAGGCCAGAGGTCAGTGTGCTAGAAGCTGAAAGGACACCACCTCCTGGCCCAGCCTCCTATTGCAGGACTTCCATGGACCCAAAACTGAAAGTTCTGACCATTCAGGGGCGTTTCTGAAGAAGGGAAGACTATTAAAGCAGCCAACTTGATGTACTTGCATCAAAATGACCTTTTTGAAATGTGAAACTGTGTTTTCCTCATAACTTTTCTCAGTAACAGGTAATTCAGTGTGATTGGGGAATTGGATTAAGATTAAGGAGTAGGCTGGGGAGAGAATGTTGATTTTTTTTACATTACTTAACTTGTAGTAATGCAAAACTTGAAAGAGTGAGGATTTATAAAAGTACAAGAAAAAAGTTCAGGAGAACATTTCTGTAGAGTTTCGTAGAGAGAAATTTATAAGTAATAGCATCCAAACCAGAAACTCTAAGAGAAACAGTAGATGGATTTGCTAAGAGGGAGGGAGGGAGAGAGGGAGGGAGGGAGGGAGGGAAGGAGAGAGAGAGAGAGAGAGAGAGAAATGAAGGAAGATAAGACACAGATAACATATTAGGAAATAACATTATATTGTACATACCAAACAGGTTTACTTAATGTAACAGGCACTTAACAAAACAGAGAAAAGTGAGCAAAGGATGGGTACAAATAATTCACAAATGAAAAAATAAATGAAGAAATACTATCTGTCAGTATATTGAAATAGCATTTAACCTGCCTAACAATGATCATAATAAACGTTATTAAGAAAGTAATGAGCTGGGATGCCAGGATAGCTCAGCAGGTTGAGCACTTGCCTTGCAACCACAAGGTACGGAGATTGAGTCCTAGCCTTGGCCTGCGCAAACCATGTGCTGAACTGCAGTACAACTGGTAACTTCAAAGGTTCTCCCCTCCCATTCAGGAGGCCCCCAGTTCAGTTCCTACTCCAAGCAGCCCCATATCCATCTGTGTAGAAGGAATAAAACTATGTCACAACTAATGAAGTACAACTATGAAGACTGCTCTTGGCCCTCTCCCTTCTCTCTTTCTCTCACCTTTTCTCAGAACAATAAAATAGATTTAAAAGAAGAAACAAAACAAAAAACAATGATCTACTTCTCACTTATGAGATTAGCAAACACTAGGAAAATTGACACTGATTCTTCCTGTCAGTGCTCAGGTAAATTGGTGCAGCTTTGGGGGGAGGGAGGGGGGCAATTTGGCACTATACTTCAAAATATAAATATGCATATCTTTTGGCCCAGCAATTCCATTTTTGAGAATTACTTTATGGTAATAAGACACATGAGAAAAGCTATATACCTTAGTATGTCCATGACTGAATTATCTGTAAAAGCAGATAAATAGAAAGGATTTGATTAATTGTTGTACATCTATTCAATAGAACATCTGCAGAAATTAAAAATAAATGTGATCTATATTATGTGGCATGGAAGAAATGTTTACATTGTGTTGCTAAATAAAAAACACTGTCATAAGAGCATAAGTGATGTAATTACATTTTGTTTAAAATTATATTCATGTGTGTGTGTGTGTGTGTGTGTTGGGCATAATGATGCAGCACCCAGAGCTCCCTTCCAAGAACGACTCACTGCCGAGCTGTTAACCCCTCCAGGAGTCCCTCAGCTGCAGAACCACTTCTCCCAATGCTCTTCCCTATGAGCAGGGAGGGTGGGCACACCCTGTTGAAGGCAAGGGTACAATGAGCCACTTAGGCTCAACAGAGAACTTCCATGGCTCTGTTCACTGCAGGGCTCCCTGTGGATTTAGCTGAGGCTGCCATTAGGCTTGCACCACGGTTCAAGTTCTTTCTCCCCAACTCTGCTTTCATCCCCTTCTTCCCATAAGCGCTGACCCCACAGACAATTCTTAAGAAAAGTCCTGCACAATAAACCTCATTTCAGAATCTGCTTCCCAGAAAACCCAACCAGAGATGTATATACCTATCTATCCAGTGGACAAATTTGGAAAAAATGTCAACCAAGTGATTGTGTTGGATGGTTTTTATGTTATAATTTTGGGTATTGTCCAATGCTTGTAAAATGGATGCTGATTATTTTTGTCATCCGATTAAAATAATAAAGTGGGGGAAGACAGGATGGCTCAGTGGGTTAAACGCTCACTTCACAGTCACAGGGACCAAGGATCGAATCCTGGCCCTGCCCATTAGGATCCATATGCTGAACAGGGGTGTGTTTCCCATGTAGGAGGCCCCCAGTTCAGTTTTTGCTCCTCTCCGTTCAGCCAAGGGGGCATGCCTCCCATACAGGAGGCCCTCAGCCCAGTCCCCGCCCTGCTCGGCCCCCACGCACCTGTGTGGAACAAAACCATGTCAAAAACTGATGATGTACAACTATGGAGATGGCTCTGGGTTCTCCCTCTTCTCTTTGTCTCTCTCTGTCTCTGTCTCTACCAAAAACAATAAAAAGAAATATTAAGATAATAATAATAAAGTGGTTTCTATTTTAGAAAATAAAAAGAATGTTAATGATTGGTTTTACTCTGGTCAAAATGACCACATCAAAGCATCAGAATCAAAATGGCAGTGCCTACACATTCTTGTGTGTTTGCACCCTTCCGAGTAGGGAGGGGAGCTCTTTTGATCTCCCTTATGGCCCATACCCTTCCTCCTGCTCCAGGTCTCACAGCTGTCCCTTCCTTTACCCTCAGAGGAAACTGCTGGCCTTGTCTACATAGCGCTTAGCACCGTTTCACCCCCATCGTGATCAAAATTCCTACCCATCTTTTAGATCAGACCCATCCAAGTGAGGAGCACCACAAAAAATGGAAGGTTTGTATCCAAAAGGCTGTGAAAAGGAAGGACAGAGCAGGAGGCTTGAGTAAGCTACAGAGTAGGAGAGAGTGGAAGCCTGGGGAGAGAGAGAAAGAAAATTCTAGTGAGACTGGAGGTTATAAACTGTATTTCCTTTTGAATGTCACTTGAGAGATACAAGAAAAGATTAGAATAAATTTGCTTCTATTACTGGTCTGCGTTCTCTGATAGTGACACCATAGAAAAAGACTGAGCTAAGGTAGTGGGATTTTTTTTCCTCCAACAGTAATAGTTCAAGTTTCACTGGCTCTTAACTCACCTCTTCATGAAGGATTTCAGCCTTTTCCACGTTCATCAATTCTAAGAGTCCTACATGTCGTCTCTCCTGTAGCCATGAATTCGAACACTTATTGTGATGCTAGCTGCTCACAACGCACCAGGAAGCCAACCCTCATCCTCCATAATGGTCACCGGAGTCCCGGGGCTGGTGTGACTGCACACAGCAAGGTCTTCATTTGTTCCAAAAAGACTCTGTCCTTGTCCCCTGGTTTCTAGGATTGATCAAGAAACTCGTACCTAAGGTACAGGTCCTCCTCTTAATTTTGCTCTCAGATGCATATACAAAAAAAAAAAAAAAGTTTTAAAAAGTGGTTCGTTTCTTCTTCAACCAAGAAACCATCATGCAATTCAAACTATTGTGCTCCTGCCCCATAATTCAAAGCCCAAGTCAGAATCTAGCTGGCTCACGCTGGGACCTGGCCTTAGTCTAGTTACACTGGCCTGCCCCCGAGGGGACTGAACTTGAGATCCTCGTCAGCTAGCTCTTCAGTCTCAGGCTAAACACTAAGGTTAACACACTGGAGCCATGCAGCAGCTCAAGCCAGCAAACGCGACCGCCAGTGGTTGCCTGGACTGAGAGTCTGTGCACGTCTTTAAGGGGGTTGACAAACCCACCTTTGTAATTGCTGAGGTCTGATGGACTCACAGTAGGAAGACATAGCTAAAAACGGTTTCTGAGCTTTTAAGGCATTAGTCATTTGTATAGATGAGCCAGAAACCTACAGCCAGATTACTGGATGGTAAATAGTCAGGGAATTAAGTTGATTATAATAAACAAGACCGCTAACTCACACAACTGTGCCATGTTCTTGATATTTGACAGATACAACTTTGCTTCGGTTACATAAGACAGCTTCCCATGAGTGGTAAGGAAGCACTCTGCTGTGAATGTGCAAAGCAGTGACACTTGTATAACAGGGGACCTTGGGCCAGCGACCATATGATTCATTTCTGCGGACGGACAAGATCCTTGCGAGACTGTGTGTGAAGAGGGGTGGGCAGGCATTATTGGAATTTCTGTTGTACCAAGTGAGAGTTAAGGAGTATTTACCAAGTGGGTTTCCTGTACATCAATATTTATTAGCAGAATTCCAGGGTGTATTCTATGTGAGACACTGTTCTAAGTCCTGATACTATAATAAAACGGAATATTTGATATAATGTGTGGTCACCTTCATTTAAGGACAAGAAACCTGTAGCTTATTTGCAGCTTCCAGCATTGCAAAATCTATGCAAAAACGCAAAGTAAAACACGTGCACACACAGGTGTACACACACACACACACACACACACAACCAGTCCTTTATGGGAATATAAAAGGAAGATAGGTTCCCTCTAATTAAGTATATTCTCTAACCTTTTAGATACAGTAGACGCTCTGTTAACCAGAACTCAAGCAATTGGAAAAAGAAAAAAAAGAAAGAAAGAAATAATGCTCCATTTACCAGCATGGGTGGCGGTTAACTCAGAGGCTACCATATTTGAAAGCTAATTGAAGCTCTGGAGAAAAGGTTAAGACTCATCTATTAAGTGATCTTCGGGATACCCCGAGGCGACAGTAGATCCTTAATGTAATCACTGAAACCACAGCATTTTTGTTCTGTTTTTCTGCAGTGACACAGAGAGCTCCATTGTCTGTTCTCTCAGGCAGCTGTTGCTGGCAGGTCCCACGTGAAATCACAGAGGGCGATTCTCCTTCCGTGGGAGTGGGAATGCTGGGGGAGGAGAACCCCACTCCGCCCAGTAGTTCAGCCCACACAGCCCCAGCTCCTGGGCAGAGTCTGGGACAGAGGGACCGGCACTGACAGGTGCGGAGACCTCAGACTTGGCCAGGCCCTGGCGGGGATCGGAGCCCTCTGACCCACACTGCTGACCTGGCACAAGCTAGAGGCAGGACCCCCAAGCATCCTTTCTCACTAGGCCGGCCAACCCCCTGAGGGGATCCCCTTTGATGATACGGAAGTAACTGAAGAAGGAAACTGAGTTCTGGGCAAGTGGAAGACCTGCATCACATGGGATGGAAGAAAGGGTTGTTTCCTCTCAGTGTGGTGTGCATGCACATGTGCGCCTGTGTGCACGGGCATAAGTGTGTGTATCCTCAGTGTCCTGTAGGTGGGAGTGAGAGGCGGAAGGGGATAGTAAGGAAGCACTCCCAGCTCTTCTTGAAAACTCAGGGGAAAAAATTCAATTAAATTTCTACCTCATAGGATGCAACACCAAGAATGAACATTTTCAGGTGGGTTTTTTATATGTAAAAAAAGAAAACCAAAAAGGACTAAAAACCAGAACTCAGGAAAGAGATTGTGGGCAGATCTAATGCATTTTTAGGATCATCATCAGCACTTGGAGGCTGATTAGATGTGGAAAGCAGGGGCGAAGGAAAAGTGAAGGCCCATAAACAGATTTCTGGCGTCAGCAGCGGTGGGGCACGTGTCCTTCTCTCAGAAGTGGTGACAAGGAGGACCACGCCCGAGTCACCCCCCTGCTCCCACCCAGCTGCTCTGTCACCAGATTCAAACAAGGTACGTAGTCCCCGAATCCCTCACTATGACAGTTACTTCAGTTTGCCACATTTAATGAATATATTTTTTGAATGAAAACTTGGGACACACAGATTCCTGTGTGGTCTGACAATGGGGCAGGCCTGTGCTTCCAAATGAGGGTGTCAGGCCCTCAAGTGGGTTCTGCTCTTTGAATGTGTTCCAGTGTGGGAGCCGAAACGCTGAAAGCTCGTGAGTGGTGTGTGGTCTAGGTCGTTGGGTTATTAAGAGAATCATGTCTGACCTCACAAAACCATGTTCATAAGATTGACCTGGACAAACTTCAGGAGTCCATAATCCTCACGTGTGGCCTCTGAACCAATTCTTTTTCCAGAACCATTTTTAATCTCATAAAGTCCCAAGGAAGGAACAAAGCACCTTATTTATTTTCTTTTCATTAACTAGGTAAAAAAAAAAAACAGTTTCTAATGCAATTCCTTTCAATGGGCTGAAGTTTCAAATCCAGCTAAGTGGAAATCTTATGAAGAGAAACATCACTATAAGCCTTTTGGTCAAGGGCTGGGAGCAGGAGGCTCTGGCAGCCTGTTCAGCTCAGCTGGGGTTCTGTGACGAGACACAGGCAGCAACTGCCTGCTGTGCCGTGAGTAATACGGTCCTTTGTCTCTGACCAGGAGTCTTGTGTCATCTGCCAGCATCGGTGAAGCTGTGATCCGCAAACCTCTTAGTTCGCAAGCAGTGCCATATTTCAAACCGTTCACAATTCTTGACATGATTTTGCATTGTCATCTCTTTGGGGCATCATTTGACCCGAAGGTGGGGGAAATGATGGTGAAGATGTGATAAGGACCACACAGGCAAATGAAGCAGCTGATTGTGGAGTTTAGTGTTGCTCTTCACTGGGTTCCTTCTAGCTGCCTGGCTATCCTGACTCTTTCCTTACCCCCATCAAAGCAAGTGTTAGGCCAGTGCATCACGGGGCACATGTTTCGTTATTATTATTAATAGTTCCACCATGTAATGAGTGCCTGTATGTACCAACCACTCTTTAGTACATGATCTCTGGGGTTTTTTGCAACAGTTTTGAGAGTTTGGGATTATCCCTGACCTGATTGAGGCTAAGAAGGGTTAAGAAATGTGTCCAATATCACAGAGCCTAGTAGTGACAGAGATAAGACTCCTACCTGTACTTATCTGGTAGCAAAGGACCAGTTCTTCCCACCCCATGCCACCTCAGTTATACGAATAAAGTTTCAGAGAAAAACAAGAAACATTTTAGTGGTGATATTGGCCAGCCTGCTTAATCACCTCTTCCCAAATGCTTACTACTACTACTATACAATTTTCTGATTTGTTGTCCTATTTTATTTGACCCCTATTATTGCCAATCCAAAGTAATTCCCCAGCCCTTTCACCATTAGCATCTCTTCTTAAAAGTAGAGATATTAGTAGTATTCTTTCCACAGCTAATTAGAAATCTGCATGTGAGGAAATGGGCTAAGAGGGATTGAGTCATGCATGATCTAAGACAACAATGAGAGGAAGTATAGGTTGAACTGACCCTTGACAGCAGTGAGAAAGTAATCCATGACCTCAGCTTCCAGTCTCTGGGGGTTAATATGCATCCACTGGAAACCTGAGTTGGGATCTCAAGTCTCCAAAGTCTTTTCTATGAGGACTCATTTGAGGGATGGCTGCCGGCCAGCCCTGTATTTCCAGGAAGCGAGACTCGATTCTTTGAGTGTTAACTTTAAAGGAAAGACATTTGGATGATTCTTGAAACAGAGAAAAGCATTTGAAAGGAAACTGAATGAAAAGAGAGAAAAATCCACAGCTCACCTTAATTCTCAGTCACCTGGCACCTGCTGCCACATATGTGCTGGCTGTGAAATTCTCTGTGGTCTGCAAGCAGGTGGCAGAATAGCCACGAACTGAGCCACCAACTCATCCATTTCCAAGTTTCTCGGCGCTTGGGGATGCCCTGGAGCATGGGAGATTTAAAAACAAATATGTGTTTAGAAATTCATTCCCACTACCATTTGCAATATGACTGTATTTACCCAGGAGAGTTTTTATTCATTGCTGCCTTCAGGATAATGCCAAGGGTAAACACAGTCTAAAATATATTAGAATTCAATAGCTTACTGTTTGTATGAACTATCCACAGAGTTGAGTAGGCAAAAATTCTACAGTGAATAAGCCCTTTAATGAGGCAGAGATAGCACAAGTTCAGAGAACATAAGAGGATGAGGGCGTGGCTCCAAACAACAGAGAATGAAAAATATCAGTATGTGGGAATATAACTGGATTGATCCAAAACACTGAGGCTAAACAAGAAGGTCCAATGAAGGGCAAGAAATTTGTAAATTCTCCTCTTTGGGTGTTTCTTTTTGCTCAACTGTTTTTATTCTGTCCAGGCCTTGTAGCCCAGCCCTCTCCAATGGTGAGAGAGTGCAGTATAGAAATCAATGACAGGACCAATGGAGGGAGCAGGCCTGACCCTGCAGGGTGCGACCAAGTCAGGTTCCTGCAAGGAAAGGAGAGAGACTTAAGGGATTGCCAGGATAGCTCAGCAGGTTGAGTGCTTGCCTTGCAATCATAAGATCCAGGGATTGAATCTTGTCCCTGGCCCACGCAAACCCATATTCTGAACTGCGGCACAACTAGTAACCACCTGGATGGCACAGTAGTGAAGTTTCTCACCTCCCATGAGGGAGGCCCCTGGTTTGGTTCTCACCCCGCAGAGCCCCACATCCACGTGTGTGGAATGAAACCATGTCACAATTAATGATGTACAACTATGGAGACTGTTCTGGGCCTTCCTCCCATCTCACTGGCTCTCTCACTTGCTCTCTCTCTCTCTTTCTCTCAAACATACATCTTTAAAAATAAAAAAAGAAGAGAGAATCAAAATGAATGCAGTTTTGAATCTGTATACCAAACGCCTTTTCTGTGTACCAACAGCCTCTGGCTACTTGTACATACAGTCAAACCCACCACAGTCTGCAGCCCTGCCAATCTTGCTGGCAACAAGTCTGAAGTAAACCGCCATCACTACAGGCCTCCTCACTCTCACTGCTCTGTAGAGCTGTACTGTGGTTTGATTGGCAAAACAGTAGGCTCTTATTATCCAAAAGTATCGTGTGTGTGTGTGTGTGTGTGTGTGTGTGTGAACATTGTCAAAGTGAGAAATGTTCATCCCAGTCAGATTCAGTCTTTAGCCTTCAGTATTATTTTCTTTTATTTTGGCTTGTGGAACGAGGTTTATTTCTTATTTACTTTTTATGTTTTGGCTTTCTTGGTTTTGTTTTGGGGTGGAAAATATGACAAAGCTTTTAAAGCAATCAGATCTTAAAGACAGAGTGTGGGATATCATGAGAGACGGGGCGTTCTGACCCCAGTATGACTGTATATTTCTTTCTAGTATCTATTTCTGGGCCTGGGCACATCTTTCTCTGCTTTTGTCTCTGCATCACTTCTATTTTATACTGCCTATGTCTTTCTATTTCTTGATTGTGATTTGCCTCTTTCTGTCTCCTCTGTTTTTGTCTCTTTATTTCCCACCCTATCCTCTCCTTTTCTTTCTATTCAGCTATTCGGTTAGATTGAGTGCCAGCCACTATATATTATCTCTGAGAACTGTAAAATTTCTTCTCCTCCCTGACTATGAATCAGTAGTTTTTTGATGCAGGCACTTCAATTGGTCTCACTTTCAAAGGTGAAAGCCCTGGAGGGGGGAAAAAAATGGCTCTTGACTATTTCCCTTACCCAAAATGGAGTTTTGTTTTTTTTTAGGAACACACATCATGTTAACCCTATAGTAGTCTGCACAGAATGTTGATGCCCTTCAAGGCTAATATGAAATAAATCTGTAAAAGGAGAACCAAGGCTCTCTCATATAGAGAGAAATAAGAGAATAATTTCTGTAGAAGTGAAACATTTAATTAAATTGCTTGTTTTAAAACTTTTTCAAATGTGAAACACATAGTTCCATAAAGCATGGAACAGAAACTAAAAATGGGAAACGTTTTTCAAGGTTGGAATTTTTCAATTCTACAAACAAGGCTTTTCAATCTTAAAATGACTCAGATTTGTGACTGAGAAGCTCCCTAATTTATTTCTCTTACATAATCAGAAAACAGACCTCCTTGGGGCCTTGGGCTATGAGTACTTCCAGAATCCTAAACACAATGATGCCTACAGAGCCGGCTCCCAACCACCTGGCAGGTAGTCAATACCAGATACACGTGGGCTGAAATTTGTTACAGAAAAAGTAGTATGGTGGAAATTATTTTTCTGTTGGAATATACTGTCACACTTTCTAAGAATCTTTCAATTGCCTATAATTACTGGCAGGTCTCATGTTTCACACCAATAATTCCAACGCTAGTGGGAAACTCAGAAGACTTGAGGGAAGACGAAATTCATTAATAATGAAAATACTGCCACCCTCTAAGGAAACACAGTGCACTTAATGCTCAGCTTACCTCATCTTTCCGTCAATAAATTCATGCTCTCTAATTGTTTATGACATCCCTTGGTAGGCTCACTGGAGAGCATGATAGCTAATTAACAAACACATTTTGGCCTTAATTAAGCCACACTTTCCTGTCTACAAGTCTACTTCAGTATAAATGAGGACTGTTTCTGCTATATTTCATTCATTCCCATTATAGAACTGAATTCCAGATTAATTCTTTTAAAGCATGATCCAATTAAGATTCCCTTATCTAACAAAATACACAGCTGGTATACTTTAAATGAGCAGGAAAATTCTCTTAAGAGGTTAATTTCCTTTTTGCTCCCCCCTTCTTTGGCTCCTTAACTGATGGTCTATGAGGGTATTAGTCTACTAGGGCTGTGACCACAAAGCACCACAGACTGTGTGGCTTAAGCTACAGAAATGTATTTTATCTCAGTTCTGGAGGCTGGAAGTTCAAGGTCAAGGTGTCAGTAGGGTTGGTTCTGAGGCCTCGTTTCTGGACTTGAAGATGGCTATTTCCTTCCTGTGTCCTCACACCCTCTTCCCTCTGTACTTGTCTGTGTCCATATTTCGTCTTCTTCTAAGGACTCCAACCAGGCCAGATGAAGGTCTCCCTAAAAGACTTATTTTAATGTGATCACCTCTTTAAAACCATTTTCTCCAAATATAGTCACATTCTGCGGTATTAGGAGCAGGTCTTCAATACATGAATTTGAGAGGACAAAATTCAAACCATCACAGTGAGGAAGAAGTGACATTTCCAAGGAGAGGCGGTAGAGTATGTGGTTAAGGGCACCTGATCTGGAGCCAGACTGAGTTCAGATCTCAGCTTTTCCACTTGTCACCTATGTGACCTTGAGCAAGTCACTTAAAATGAAATCAGGGAAAGCCGGAATGGCTCAGTGGGTTAAGCGCTCACTTTGAAGCCCCAGGGACCGAGGATCGAATCCTGGCCCATGTGGCCCCACATGCTGAACTGGGGTGTGCCCCCAGTTCAGTTCTTTCCGGGACCTATGTGGGAGGCTCCCGGCCCAGTTCCTGCCCTGAGCAGCCATGTGCCCACCTGTGGAGTGAAACTATATGGAAAACTAATGCTGTCAACTATGGAGACTGCTCTGGGCCCTCCCCCTTCTCTCTGTCTCTCTCTGTCTCTGTTTCTCTCTGTCAAAAATCAATAAAATAAATCTTAAAAAAAAAAAAAAGAAAAAGAAATCAATAATAATGCCTACCTCAAGGGGCTTTTATGAAGATTAAATAAATGTTTTATATATAGACCGCCTTCTGTAAGTATTTGCTATAATTATTTCACAGCTTTTTTCTTAAAATGGTTAGAGTGCGGTGCCTATACATGCTCCTCATAGGGGAAATGAGTGCTGTGTCAATATACCATAAAAATGTGAAAATCATTTTGATCTCTATAGTGTAGTGAATTGAGATGATTATTTTTTAAATTTCTTTTATATTCACAATTTTATTTTATATTCAAAATATATAATGACTCTTGTAAATCACAAAAAAGGGCATAAAATGGATTTGGGTCGTATGTGGCAGATTTCACTGAAGACTATATCCTGCCACCCTCCTCACCCCAGTTCTGTATCTTCTGCTCCACCTGACCCAAAGGCAGGTTTGAATTGTGTACCTAGTTCTACCTGAGTAAACCTGGTCTAAGATCAGGGGCTCCACATTTATATGCCTGCTTTCATTTTCACAACAAAACTCAAATTCTGAACCAAGGTTCTTATTTACTGCTATCCATATACTGGTAGCTAAGTATTATTGGACAAAATTGCCCCCACATAGGCAAGTTCCTCTAAGATAATCATGGCCTCCAGCCTCTCCTGGACCCTCTGCATCACTGAATCCTTTTTCTTAGCCCTGGCTCACACCATCTCCCATTCTCCTAAGCACTTATTCCCAACTCTTACCTCTGCATTCAAGTACTACACTCAAAGCACACCTCTCTCTCTCAGTTCATGGTTACTTTTTTTTTTTTTTTAAGATTTATTTGATTGATTGAGAAAAGGTGAGAGAGAGAAAGAGAAGTAGGGAGGGCCCAGAGCAGCCTCCGTAGTTGTACGTCATTAGTTGTGACATGGTTTTATTCCACACAGGTGGATGTGGGGCTGCAAGTGGCAGAAACTGAACTGGGGGCCTCCCACATGGGAGGTGAGAATCTTCACCACCATCCTGGCGGTTGCACTGCAGTTCAGCACAGGCCAGGGCCCGTACTCAGTCTCTGGACCTCATGGAGTTGCAAGGCAAGCATTCAACCTTCTGAGCTATCCCTGCATCCCGCATGGTTACTTTGTTATTGTCCACCAGGAACACAGTGGTTGTAGCAATACCAAACTGCTAAACTCCACACACATCCAGTTGAATCTCTCTGGGCCTTCACTCTTACACAGGGAATGCCTTCTTTGCCTCCTGGCTTCTCTGCCTTTTTTGTGACTTACTTTTACTCTTCTTTTAAGACTGGCTCAAACATCACATCTTGTTCTCCAAAGCCTTATTTGATCAGCATCCTGCCTCACCTGAGCTGGTTTTGAGTTCCACCTTGGTGCTTCCCTGACTCCCTGCATGCGTCTCTAGCACTGTTTTTATGACATTGCTTTACAGTTATATGTTGATGGATCTGTCTCTCCCGACAGACTGATTTCCTTGCGTTCGTAAGTCCTGTGTGTTCATTACTGAATCCCATTGTCCAGGATAGCAGATGCTCCAAACGTGTCCTGTCTTTCCTCAAGTTCACAACTGTATTGAAATCACATATGTGCCAATCTCCTGAGGGACAGGAGTCAGTGAGTCTTAATTGTTTTTCTTCCTGTATCTATCAGGGTTCTAGCTTCAAGGAACAATATCCATTTATGTTGATTTAAATGCACAGGGATTTTATGAAAAGGGACTGTGTAGCTCATTGAACCAGTGGGAAGATCAGGAAGTTGAGCTTGAAAATAGGTGTAAAAAAAAGGAAACTTAAAAGCAGCCAGGGTCACATGCAAAATCACACCACTGAGTCCGGCCACTTGACATCCAGAACGCATTGCCTTCCCACTGGCATTGCCCATAATCCTGGAAACGAGAGGTTGTTCCAGCATCTGCCTAGCCCTCCCCGCCTCGGTGGATCGTCCCCCCTCCCTACTTCCTGGCCTCTCTGGTTCCCAAATCACACTGAGGTACACACGTATGATTGGCTAAACCTTAATCCAAGTGCCCATACTCTGAATGTAAGAGAAACCAGGAAGGTGAGTAGCTGATGTTTTCAGCTGAATTAGAGAAGGCCAGGGAATTCCTCAAATAAGGAGGGTGGCTCAGGTGAAGGTGGCCCGATGACTACAAATATCCATTATAGATACCTCAGCCTTAGTGCACCCTGGCAAACAGTAAGTGCTAAATAAAGGCAGATTAAAAAAATAAAGTATGAATGAATCCAAACACCCACATTTTTATTGAATAACAATTAGACATGTAACATTATGTCAATTTATGGTGTACAATGTGTTACTTTGATACACTTGTATATTGTAATGTGATTGACATTGTCACATTATATAATTATAGTACAATATTGTTGTCTACATTCATTATACTGTGCATTAGATTTCTGTGGCTTATCCAGTACTCATTGCAAACTTGTACTCTTAAAAAACATCAATTTCATCACTTACCCCTCATTTCCTAGTAACTACCATTTTACTCTGTTTTTTTATGAGTTTGACATTTTTTTAAGACTCCACATATGAGTATTAGTGATCACATACAGTATTTGTCTTTGTCTGACTTACCTCACTTAGCATCATGTGCTCAAATATACACAATGGGATATTATTCCACCATGATAAGGTATTATGTCCTGCCATTTGCTCCAGAAACTCACTTTGCTGAGGGATCTCTTGACCTGGCCCACAATCCATATATTTGAGGAGGTAGTAACAAGAGGAAAAGGACAAGAGAAAAGAACTAACGTGTATTAAGAGTTGTGACTTGCCAGACACTGTGCAGTCTCATTAGATGTGTCCCTGCTGGTGATGTGATCCTCACTAGAATGTAATGTGCAAGAGGCAGGTGCCAACTATGTCTATGTTATCAGTTATCCTATGTGCAGTGCCTAGTACAGGGCCTAGCATGCTATGGGTCCCTGATAAATACTTGATGTTGAACAATGCTACAAAGGAGATAGTGTGCCATTTTGTTCATGTTCAGATTAGGTACTTCCGTCAGCCACAAAGCAGTGAATAGTAGCTCTGTTTCCATCATCACACCTGTGTGGATGCTAAAATATAAATCACCAATATGCAGGCTATTGGGAGGAATACATTAGTATCATGGCAGCATAAGATGTCCCCCTAAGGGGATGCTGAGATGGCTCAACAGGTTGAGCACTTGCCTTGAAACTGCGAGGTTCAGGAATCGAATCCCGGCTCTGGCCCATGCAAACTCATATGCTGAACTCATATGCATGGCTGGTAACCACTGAGCCCTGTGGCAAAGGTTCTCACCCCCCATGCAGGAGGCCCCCAGTTTGGTTCCCACCCTGTGCGGCCCACATCCACTTGTGTGGAATAAAACTATGTCACAACTAATGATGCACAACTATGGAGACTGCTCTGGGCCCTCTTCCCATCCTCTCCTGCTCTCAGAAATAAAAAATAAATCTCAAAATAAACAAACAAAAGAAACGTCCTTCACTGTTGTTCTCCTATAACATCTAAAATTTGGCATCTCTTCATGAAGCCAAGTGCCTTGTGGGAGCCGAGGGGTGTGGAGGCGTCTCATCCGCCCGTGTGCTGGGTACTAGCACAGAGCCCAGGTACTGGCTGTGGAACCAGCGGGAGCCTATGAACTGGCTCCAACTCCTCTGGGCCAATGCAGAGTGGGGCAGATGTGTGTGGACGAGAGAGACTTTGTGGAAGTCCGGGTTTCTATAGCCAGAGGAGCTCCAGCATTCTGGTGGAGCAAACAAATAAACAACACCCAGTTTGGATACACTGGAGTGAGTACGAGGAACTTTGCCAGCATCACCCCTCCCCCAAGTTGGCCCTTAGAGAGAGAGTCCAGGGAGCCCTTCAGTCAGAAAGAGGGAGAGCGTGTATACCCAGTGCCCTCAGCCGGGCAGGACTCTGCTAAAGAAATCCATCTCTTTCTAGCAGCACCCAGAGCACTAAAGTGAGAGCTCCATGACTTGGGGTGCGGAGTGGAGCAGATAGGGAAAGAGGCCAATAGGAATAGCAGAGGCCAGCAAGGGACATGGGCCTTGCTGATTGCATTCTAGACTCCAGCCAGAAGTCCACTCACAAGATAGCTGGGGAAACCTTACCCAAGGATCCTCCCAACTGGCCCAGGGGCACCCTCAACATTCCAAGGGCCAAACACCCCCCCCCCCCCCCCCCGCCCCAAAGAACTCCTGGGAGAAAACATAGCAGAAAAGCTACTCGACATCAGTGTTGGTGATGACTTTTTGGAGTTGACACCAAAAGAAAAAGCAACAAAAACAAAAAAATAAACAAATGGGACTGCATCAAACTAAAAGGCTTCATTCTGCACGGAAAAGGAAACCACCACCAAAATTAAAAAGCAAATTACAGGACAGGCAAAAATATTTGCAAACCATATATCTGATAAGTGATTAATATCTGAAATATATAAAGAATTCACACAACTCAACTGCAAAAGAACAATTAATTAAGAAATGGACAAAGGTGGGGATGCCGGGATAGCTCAGCACGCTGAGCACTTGCCTTGCAACTGCAAGGTCTGGGGATCAAATCCCAGTCCCAGCCTGTGCAAACCCATATGCTGAACTATGGGCAACTGGTAACCATCGGGATGGCATGGCAGCAAAGCTTCTCTCCTCCCACGCAGGAGGCCCCCAGTTCAGTTCCGGCCCCACGCAGCCCCACATCCACCTGTGTGGAATGAAACCATGTCACAACTAATGATGTACAACTATGGAGACTGCTCTGGGCCCTCCCCCAGCCCTTCTCTCAATAAAATAAATCTTAAAAAAAAAAAAAAAAAAAAGGACAGAGGAATTGAATAGTTTTCCAAAGACATAAAAGTGGCCAATGGGTACATGAGATGATGTTTAACATCATTATTCATCAGGGAAATGCAAAGTAATACCACAATGAGATACCACCTCACACCTCTTAGAATGGCTATTATCATCAACAAGATAAGGAATCACAAGTGTTGGTGAGGAGGTAGAGAATGGGGAACCCTTATGTACTATCAGTAGGAATGTAAATTGGTGCAGCCACTATGGAAAACAGTATGGAGGTTCCTCAGAAAATTAAAAATGGACCTACCATATGATCCAGCAATCTCAATTCTGGGAATATATCTAAAGGAAATGAAAACAAGATCTTGAAGACATATCTGCACTTCTGCCTTTCATGCAGTATTATTCAAAATAGCCAAGATATGAAAACAACCTAAGTGTGTGTCAATGGAGAAGTAGATAAAGATGTGGTATATATATATATATATATATATATATATATATGTATATATATAGGAATATTGTTCAGCCATAAGAAAGGAGGAACTCCTGCCTTTACAACAATATGAATGAAACTTGAGGGCATTATGTTAAATGAGATAAGCCAGGCAGAGGAAGATAAACATTGTGATGATATCACTTATACGTGAAATCTAAAAAAGCTGAACTGGTAAAAACAAAAAGTAGAATAGAATGGTGGTTACCAGGGGCGGAGGGTAGGGGTATTGGGGAAATGCTGGTCAAAGGGTACAATCTTCCAGTTATAAGATGAGATAAGTTCTGGAAATAAAATGTACAGCAAGGTGATTGTAGTTAATAATACTGTAGTATATACTTAAACATTGCTAAGAGACTAGATCTAAATCGTTCTCACCACAAAAAGAATGTGTGTGTGTGTATAAAATGCAACATGATGGAGGCGTTAGCTAGTGCCAAGGTGGTAATCATATTACAATATATAAATGTTTCAAATCTACACATTGTACACCTTAAACTTGCCCAATGTTTTGTGTCAATTATAGCTCAATTTTTTTTTTCAATTTTTAATAATAATGCAGGCTATTGCTTGTGTGAGATTCTTGGGATTGTTTTTTTTTTTTAAAGCTTTTGATTAACAAAATCTTTCTGAGGACTTTGTGGATTTGGAATCTGTCTGCCCCCCATGTGCCAAAGAAGTCACATTATTAGATGTAGATTCTTTCAGATGACAGGCTTCTATGAAATGAACGCTGGCCTCGTGGCCCAGAGGGTTTCAGAGCCCTGTGGCAGCCCGGCTCTATAGGTACACATTTTCAAAGTCTTCAGAAGCTGGGGCAGTTTTTCTATAATGATCAAATGGTGCCTCTCGAGGTGCCCTCGCTGTTCTCTGGGCCAGTCCTCAGCTGGGCTGGGTTTGCCTGAAGTACCCAGATGAGACTGAATGGAAAGAAGTGTTTTCATCCTGACAGTTCAACGCAGGCGTGCCTCCAGCTTCTGCAGCCAGTTCACCCTTCACAGCCTGTTTGGTTCCTTTGGCGGAGACACCTTATGCCCCCTAGTGGTGGGAGCAGCGGAAAGCACGGCTGACCTCATGCATCCCCTTTCCGTTACAGCGGTCCATTGTTCCAAGGCAAGTGCACGAAACACACGAACGGAAACCCCTTCAGGGGATTATCTAGGGTCCACGAACTGAAAACTTTTTAATGAGGAAACGTGTTCCTTGGAAAAAAAAACGTCTTTGAGCACAGTGAGGATAAAAATAAAAGGGCACTTTGTTAGGACCACACCCTGCCACCCTGCAGGGCATCAGGGTCCTTGTGTTCAGAACCCAACACATCACAAATGGTCCCGTCTGTCCTGGTTCAGTACAGCTGCCCAGTGGTGTGACTGCATTTCATGAGGTGCTACACCGAGGCCACAGCATTGAGGATAGCCAGCTCTGGACTACAGAGCAGCTGCACACGCTGCTTGCAGAGGAAAGGGGCCTGCCCTCGGCCTGGCACTGTTGCCCTGGCCTAGTGACCCTGAGCAAGGGCTGCCCCACACTTCTTTCTGGAAAGTACACTATGGCTGAAGGAAAGAAGAGCCAAGACCCTGAGGACATTGGCCTAGCCCTGACTCAGTCGCGTTGCTTTGGGGAGCTGTCCTGATACAGGGCACTGGCTTTGGAATCAAACAGTTCCTCCTCCACCAGAATCCATTTGTTAGCTGCGTGACCTTGAAAAATTAACTCAGTCCTTCTGATCCTGTTTTTATGTGTAAAACAGAGTTCACGATACCTGTCTCAGAGAATTTCTCATGTATGTTATACATCTATACAGGCATATAGAAAGTGGCTGATGTGATGTCTAGCACACAGGGGAGGTGCAATACAAGTCAGTTCCTTCCCCATCCCCCATCTCCACAACTGTGTGCTCTCCTTAGATCTCTCCAAACCTGAGGGAACCTGAGGGATGCAGTTAGGCCGGGTAAGACATGAGCCATTTTGGCTCTTGCTGCAGAGAACCACTCAGTGCACCTGCTTCTGAAATTTTTTCTAGGGTCTAAGTTTTTCTTTGGCAGGTTTGTTTTTTGTCTTAAAATGACATTGGGGATCTGATGCTGGGGATTTCTCCTGTACCCTTGCCTGGGCAGGACACAAACAACCTCATTTTTCTATAGTGAATGGGTGTGGCCTTTAACCCACTGAGATTCTTATCTGACCTTGAGACTCCCAAGTTCCCTTCACTGATAAGAAAAATAGTGAACTTTGGTTGTGGGTGCAAAAGGGTAAAGTGTGGTGACCACAGGTCCTGCAGTAGAGGAGGGAACTCACTGGTCAGTACCCAGCAGCTCTAGTCACATCCTCTCCCAGCATCATGTGCAAAGGTGCTGCCAGCTTGGCCACACCCCAAAGGTGCCTCCACGCACTGGTATCAGCCTATCAGTCCCTCAGGCCGCTCCCAGGTCTGAGACAAAAAGCCGATACTTTACTCATCATGAATTTTCTTTCTTTTCTTTCTTTTTCTTTCTTTCTTTCTTTCATTCTTTTTCTTTTTCCTTTCTTTCTTTCCTTTCTTTTCTGTATTTTAATTTTTAAAAATACTGCATCAAAATAGTTGATTGTTTAATTGTTTCTGAGGCAAATCATACCCCCCTCACACTAGTCCCGGCTGTGAGACAGATGCTGGTAGATAGATGCTTGGTAGGGTCTGAAGTGCTGAAGTGCACCGCTCACATTTCCCCTGCAAGACCCATGCACCCAATCCTTCCCCCCCCCCCCCCCCCCCCCGAGAGTGTTGACAGCCAATAGATCACAGCCCACACCCACAGATTGTTTTCAGCAGCCCAGAGCCCTAGCCCAAGGTCATGCCCTCTCCCTAGAGGTAGCTACACCCCATGATTGATCAAAGGGGAGAGAGAAGATCCCAGGATACTCGCTGCGTGACAATGCTTAACTGTCAGAAGTGAGGTGGGAGCAAATATCTCACTGAAGAGCAAAGTCAGAGCAGCTGGCAGGTAGACTGATGCAGAGAGCTAGGGAAATGCTTGGAGTCCCAAGATGCCATATCAATCTCTACCAGTGTTCTCTAGGCATGGTCCCCCCATCAGCAGCCTCAACATCATGTGGGAAATGGTTAGAAACACCACTGTGCAGGCCCCAGCCCTCACCTACTCAGAAACTCTGGGAGTGGGGAGTAGCAAATCTGCATTTTAACGAGCTCTCTAGGTGATTCTATGCACTGGTCTGTACTACCAAGAGAAAGGGACATGAGGAAGTGAGGGCAGCCTGCCAAGAGAAAGTCAGAATTCTTTGACCAGCGCCTGGACCTGATCTAATTTTCAAAGTCCTCATGAAGAAGTACCTGGCAACACCTTGGCAAGTCTACATGACAACTGTCCCCATCCTTCCCCAAAAGGACCAACAGATATTTACTTGGGTAACCACACCCAGGGGAAAGGAAGTAGCCCAATATTTTGAAAACCAATGGAGAGAAGGACTGAGTTGATAATGTTACTGTCAACATTAAGGAATATTCAGACCTGTGGATAACTGTTATAAGTTTGAGCCAAACTGACCACATATGCCAGCGGCAAGATTTGAAATGCTCTGGAGAGTAACAGTTTGCAGTTTCTTTTATACATTTGAAATTAAGTAGTGGATGTAAGAAAGATTGGAGAAAGCAAGGCAGGTATTGTATTACAGCAGTTAGCAAGATTCTATGCTCTCTTGAGGGTTAACACATGCGCTTTGGGGCATTTGCTGCTGAGTCTGACACTAGTGTAGGTGCGGGAGGGTTGTGATTTCATGGCATTTGGCTAAGTTACACAGGGTGTAAGAAAACCTGTTATAACTTTTTAATGAACTGGTAGCTTTTCAAATAAATTTTGCGGAAAGTGGTAGAGTGTTTTGCTGTTTAATCATTTATACTGGGATGCCAAAATAACTCAGCTAGTTGAGTGCTTGCCTTGTAACCATGAGGTCCAGGGATTGGATTCTGGCCCCATCCCATGCAAACCTATATGCTGAACTGGGGTGCAACTGTCAGATGGCAGTGAAGGTTCTTGCCTCCCATGTGGGTGGCCCCAGTTCAGTTCCTGCCCGACTCAGCCCATATCCACCTATGTGGAATGAAACTATGTCATAACTATTGATGTACAACTATGGAGACTGCTCTGGGCACACCCTCCCCCTACCCTCTCACGTTCTCTCAAACAATACATATATATACTTTTCAACTTGCAATTATCAGTGGTTCTTAATGCACATGAGTGAAGCGAATGTGTTCCCCTTCAAGGGGAATTACCTCTGGTATTTCAAAGGTGTGTTAACCTGGGTGCATTATAACCATAGACAGGCAAAGACAAACCTTTTACGAAAAAAGCTGTATGCCTGGGGCATTACTACCCACCATGACCTGCCCAGTTAGGAATTTATGATCAGATGACCCTGTGAGGTTACTCTGCCTCTCCCCCTCTTTTTAAATTTATTTTTTGGCCACAGGAGCTACTGGAGGGTTTCAGTTAAGAAGAAACATAATCTGACTTTATTTATTAGGGGGATCACTCCGTGCTGAGAATAGCCTGTAGGGAGGCACAGTGGGTGACAAGACAAGAGAGAATAGTGGCTTGGACTGGTGTAATAGCAGCATATGTAGGGAAAAGTGTCCAGATTTTATGTTTTTAGTAAAGATCCAGAGAACCTGCTAAAAGATAGGGCCGTGAGGTACAAGAGAAAGTACACTGTTAAGGAAAACTCAAGTGTATGGCCTAAGCCACAGCAAGAATGGACTCTCCATTTAATTTACTAAATTGGATAAATCTGGGAAAGAAGCAGGGTTGCATGGACAAGATCAGGAGAAAAATCTGGAATATGTTTGGGTTAGATGTCATTTACATAGCCCAAGAATTGGATAGAGGAGTCTGGAGTTCAGGAAAGGAATCATCAGCTAATACATATTGAGGGCCCCAAGATTCAGTAACAGGAAGCCAGTGGTGATAGAAAAAAACCCTCAGTCATGTGAACATTAAAAGTCCAGGAGAGTCGGAAAAACTAGATGAGCAGAAAAGCTGAGGAGGCTGGAAGAGGTAAGGAAAAGCACAGGCATGTGATGTCCTGCAGGCCCCATGAAAAAGGATTTCGTGGAGGGGAGAGCAAACAACTGTGTTAAGATAAGGACTAAGAACGAACACTGAAGGTCACTAGGGAGTTTGGTAAGAGAGCTTAGACACAGTGGTGAGGGCAAAAGGGGGAACAAGAATTGGAGATGGGTGGATAGACAACTCTTTAGAAAAGTTTTGCTAAAAGAGAACACAGAGACATAGAGAGGGAAGTAGGGTCAAGAAAAGTGTTTTTGTTGTTTTTGGAGAAATATCAAGATATTTGTACATTGCTGTAAATGGTACAGTAGAGGAGAAAACTGATGAAGCAGGAGTAAAAGCAGAATTCCTAGAGCCATGTCCTGGAGTAGGCAAGGGACAGGATCTAGTATCCAGGTGAAGTGTCTTCTTCATATAGCAGTATGGACAGTCTATCCATGGTAATGGAGAGAAGGCAGGTCCTGGAAAAGATGTATATGTATGGTGGGAAGTGGACTAAGGGCATGGCAAGATGAGGAGTTTCTTATAGGTAGTGTAATACTTTCCTCTCTCTTGTTTCTCGAATTAGTATCGGTATTGAATCACTACCGATTTGCAGGATTTCAATGTAAAATGGAGTCAGAGGATATAAAATAAGGAATTTCACTCAGGTGCCTTCAGAAGAATGGGACTTAAGAACCGAAAGACTGATTTCCCATAAATGCCTGATGTACAGAAGACCGAGACATCTCCTGACCAAGAACATGAGTCAAGAATCCAGCCCCATCCTCCAGCCAATGAACTTCCCTCTTGGCCTCTGGATGGACTTGTCCATAAATACAGCCCGCCCCAAGCCCTATTGGACTCGACTGTAGCTCGTATACCTTTCACGAATTTTAATTCCTCTGCCATTCCCAAATAAACTCTCTTTTTCTCTATTTCTTGTAGCCTGAGCTTGCCTCAGTTGCACCTCTTTACTTAGGCTGACACTAGTAATAAAACTTTGGTCAAGTTATTTTGAATCACTAAGTTACCTAATTTGTAAAATGATATTTCCTAAATTATTGATTGTTGGGAGGATTAAATGAGCTAATACATTCATTTAAGTATTGGAAATTGCTTAAAGAATAGCTAGTACATACCAAGCAATCTAAATAAGTAATTTTTATCCTTTATCAATAGATATTATTTAATGGAGCAATAGAAAGTGAAGGAAAGAATTGGGAAGTATATATTCCAGAACCTAATTTTCTTTCAAATAATGTATGTTAGACACATTTTAAAATTTCACTTAAATGTTTGAACTGTTTCCTCATTTATAAAATAGCGTCACCTGAATGACACATATTACTGATCGTTGTGAAAATCAACTATTGTCATGTATTAAGTATGTTTTGAAAACTAAGTACTAAAAAACATTTCTAAGAAACTTTGAGACAGTTTATTTTAGCATTTTTGAAGAAAAAGTATAATATCTACATGTCTAACTGTAATGAAATAAAAACTTCATTGCTTTTGTCAGATAACCATGAACACATGATAGCGGGAAGAAAAACCACCCATGTCTGGCAGCTACTTTCCCATTCAAGGATGAATTTTGTACAGATACTGTGTTTTTTCTACCTTTACTAGTTCTTAGGGGCAAGTTCTACAAACAAGGGAGTCTCCAGGGATTCCTGTGCCCCCAGCAATAGTTTCATGCCCCAAACACAGAGTCCCCTCAGGGCAGCAAATCAAATGTCTCCGATAAACTAGAGCCCTCAAAGACGCTTTGGGTTCCCCTTTTTAAAAAGCAGTTTAGTTTCCCAACAATGATCAAATAAGATTAAAAATCAGTATGACATTAATCCTCAATTAAAAGTTCTTCTGGGCTATCTGTAATTCTGAAAAGGGTTAAAGTAGGTCTATGACATTTATGAGTATGTATTTCCTTCTCCTCATAGTAGATCTAGTCCCTGCTTTGCCAGCAGTTATAAAGTTGAAGATCTGGAAAATGTTAAAATCTATCTTGGCTACAGAGATTATTCCTAAAGTATATTTCACAATAATATCCTTCACATACTCCCAACTATTTTGACTTTCATCTAAGTATTTCTAAAAGCTATGATGTAATTATGATGAGCAATTTAGGCAGCCGAAAAGACACAATAAACAGATTCCTCTGGGGCCTATAACACAAGCCGCACTTTCGACACTGCCAAATGTGGCTTGCAATCGCTGAACAACAGCTGGTTGCTGTCAGGTTAGGAATTTACATGGCTGTTTTGGGAAAGATGAGTCAGCTACCTTTAGAGGCTTGTTCTCTCAACTCAGTGACTAGGAAAAGCAATAAAGGTTGTAGAACTATGGAACCAATAACTGTAAACCTTGTGAAGACAGGAGTGTGATAGGCTGACCAATCACTGCCTCCTAACCCACACTCTTGGGAGGCTCCGGCTACTGTTTGTACTAGGTGGCCACTGGCCCCCTTACTCCCTTACTTCCTCTTGAACCAAAGTGAACAGTGTCTAAATCAGTAAAATGATGGTGAATGCATCATCAGCATCAGACAAAAGCAAAGTTCCAGCCAGGCCCCAAAGCAGATCAAAAGCCACAAGGTGCTTAGAGCGGAGAAGCCTTGAGCGAGCAGTTTAAAGCAGTGCCGTGGAGAAGGTTGGTAAATAGCTGCACACTCACCAAGGGGAGCAGCGACAAGGGACCTTGAGGACCTAGGAGAGGCTAAGAGCTTTCCATTTCTAGGGCCACATAGTCTGGTTAGACTTTGTTTCCCGCCCTTAATGAGACTCCCTGCTGTATGTATCCTTACAGTAACCCCACGTTCATTTCCGCAGCCTGGTTTCCTTTTTGTAACTCAGGAACACCTGATTCAGAAATACGTACTCCTCTGCGCTTATGGGTGAGATCATGGAAGAGAGTGCGGTCTCACTGAAGGCTAGGGATCATTTAGTTCTAGATCTCAATTCGCCCAACTCCTAGCACTGACTTGGTTTATCACTAAATTCCTAAATTAGACCAAGTCTGTCCCCCACATAAAAATGCACCTGATATAAACGCTTGCTTTCTGGTGGTTCATCTTGGCCAAGGTTTAAGGTCCCAATGAAACAAAGAAGAGTGCCCTAAAAATCATCTGTGTTCACAAGATTTATAATAACTTACCCCTCACTTCTTGGTGAGGTCAGCCCAGCATGTATATCCTATTTCCCTCCTTGGACTACATCTTGCATTGAAGTGTTTACACAGACATGGCAACAAATTGGTTAAGCCTGATTTACTATTTCTGTTATGCTCACTTGTACAAATACTTCGATACATTTTTAAACCCTTTAAGAGGGGAGATAGTGAAACTGCTGTAAGAACAACTGAAGTGTGTCCTAAGAAGCAGTTACCACAGCTTCCTCTGTATGCCAGTGAAGGGGATTTGTGGGGTTAATGGTTCCCCGTATGTAATACGTAAGGGGCCATGCCACCTGCAGGATGGGACAGATGGCAGTACCCCTATTGGAAGGAGCCAGGAGCCTTTTATCTTTCTTGAATGTTAAAAATATGGAAAGCAGACACGGAAGATGTTATCCTGAACACTGAGGTATACGCATTGGCCTAGAGTTCCACACTGTGTTTCCTGACAAGCTACATCTGAAAGGTTCACCTGGTTCTGGGCAATCCCTAGTGACCTAGACTTGCAGGGTAGGTTGGTCTGAACTCCCAAATGTGAATTGCCTAAGAGAGCTTTAGGGATCCTCCTGTGGTGGTCCTAAGATTTTCGCTAGAATTGATATTCCAGTAATTCTACCAGCTAGGAGGGCAGGCCTAGTACTTGGGAGAGGCACAGAAATCAAGTGAATTATACACATAAAGAATATGTAGGTTTGTTAGAATTAAAATTTGTCAACCAAGAAAAGATCTCTAATTATTAAAGTTTAGGTATACTTTTAGAAAAAGTTTAAAGTTTGGTTAATTCAGTCAAAGCACTGAAGATACCAGAATATTATGCTTGTTTGTATTTCTAAGAAAACACTAAAAATTCAATAATAAAATTCCTACTATAAATTTTAGAACGCTACATATACATTGAATAGTATATCACAGTGTCAGAAAACTCAATTCTTTTATATAGTTGTAACAGAATTAAATATCTGGTTTGGTCCTCTCACCAAGAAAATTAGGCAAAGCTTTGTTTTTTTTAAATAATTTTACATTATTAAAATGTTTTCAATATAAAGAGATTCTGACATGTTGAGTCAGAATTAAGGGTTATTTTTACACTTTCTTTTACAGACCAGATAAATGATTTTTGAGGCAAAACATTTTCCCTGAGCCACCTATGTGCTTCCTGGGTAAACACGTTAAATACCACATCAGAGATCATTTTAGTTGCTGTGAAATCACATTCTGTAAGAAAAGTAGGACACAACAGGAGGATACAATGTGAGCCGAGGATATTAAACATTTTCAGCTCTGAAGCTACAACAGGAGACCCAGTGGCAGCGGGAGTCCTTTTGCCCATTGCTGACTCCTCTGTGAATCCCTCAGACCCCCAAGTTCGGCCTCCAAAGAAAAGAGAGTGCACTGGGGGTAGATGATTCTGATTTGAGGCAGAAAAACAAAAATCAAAATGGGTGAGGAACACGCTGTTGTTTTCAGATAGCACAGATTTTTATAGAAATGTCAGTCATAAAAGGACAATAGCATCAACATACAGGGCCTTCCTACTGACCCAAGTTGTAAGGCTTGGAGCATCAAACACAAGCACAGCAAGGCAGTCATGCAAAAGTAGGCTGTGATACAAGTTTAATTTTTTTAATAAGTAGATTTTTATTTCTTCTAATAATTACATCTGTTGATAATTACATATTTAGTTATTTCTATCTGGGTAAGCAAATAAGAATAAAAACATGAAACTATAACTTAGCAGAAGTAACTAAAGTAAAAAATAGGGTGGCTTTATTAGCACAAATAGGATGTATAGTGAGTTCAAATAACCAGGTAGTAGGTGACATGGTAATCACATACAATAACTAATAAAAAGAGACAATTCAACCTATATTTTAAAATATGAATTACTCAATGTCCTAAAGAGACAAGTTAACTACATAAACTAAATCCCTCTTTTGTCAGCTGTTTAAAGTGTTTAAATATTTCAAAAGAGTCATCCATAATAAATATATACTCATGGTTTAAAATTTTTCAGAAAACTTAGTACATTTTGTAATTAATGTTTAAATGCTCAAGAAAAATTGGGGTTCCTAAACTTTTTTGTTTAAATTTAATGAAGTGATCATTAAGCAAAGCACATATAGTTTTGAACATTCTTCATGTCTAAAAGTCCCTCAGACAATGAAAGAATCTATTATTATTTTTTACAAATTCATCTCTCAGAAGAGGAAGACTGTCATGATGGATTTCTAATAGCCCCTGCTGGAATCCAAAGGAAGAGTGATTTTAAAAGGACTTTAGAAAGACAAAGCTTGAGTTGTCCATTTTCACCAAACACAGTCATTTGCTTGGTTTTAAAGACAAATGAGTCATAACTTAGCAGGAATTACATTTCCATAGTAACCATCTGGGTAGATGCCGTGATATACAATTGAGACTACTGCATACTCTCTTTTAGTAAGTAGAAAGTAAGGGAGCGTTTTTGTTTTTTAGATTTTATTGTTTTTGACAGAGACAGAAAGAGAGAGAGAGAAGGGGGAGGGCCTGAGCAGTCTCCATAGTTGTATGTCATCAGTTTTTGATATGGTTTCCTTCCATACAGGTAGTCAGGCGCTGTGCAGGGCGGGAACTAGACTGGGGACCTCCTGCTTGGGAGGCACACCCCCTTGAGCCAGGGGCTGAATGGGGCGGGGGGACGATAACAGAATTGGGGGGGGGGGGCTCCTACATGGGAAGCACACCGCAGTTCAGCATATGGGTCCTCACAGGCCGGGGCTGGGATTCAATCCTCGGTCCCTGGGACAGCAAAAAACGAGCACTTAACCTGTTGAGCCATCCTGGCTTCCCTGGGGAGCATTTAAATCACAGGACTTAAGTTGTAATGAAGGGAGGTCCCCAAAAGATAAAGTCAATACTTCAGACAGCTATTTAACCAGCTGTCAAATCTTTAGGAATCCTGTGGAACTATGAGAATTTTTCTCAAAGAAAGAAAAACATTAGTCACATTTACTCTGACACATAATAAATATAAAAATAGTATTAGAAAAAATCATGGTATTGTCAAATCTTAATAAATATTCACCGTACTCAGCACATCATGTGTGTGAGGGCGAGTGGGGGACTGAAGAGCTCATCTAACTTGTTAGCTTTATGAACACTACCTTCCTGGCATTTGTTCCCTAGTGAATGGAATGGGTCCTGGGAAGACCCACCTCTTAGAAGCAAAACAAAATGAACAGAAATACCTGGGAATACAAGTACTCCATCTGCAAAATTATGCACAGTGTCAATGAATTCTATTCAAATGCTGTTACGACACTGACCTATACTGATAAAACAACTTTTTTGGTCATGAAGATAAACCTGAAATTATGAAACCTGACAGGGAGCTGGTACTCAGAATGGCTCTCAATCAGGCCAACGGTCCCATATACACAGGTATGAAAACACCATGTTGATACACTAACGATGCTGGGATGAGTTGGGGAGGGTGAAATTCGACCAGAAAGCTTGTCATGATTATGGCTTTTTTCTCATTTCTTCATCCCAATCAAAATCTAATGTTTCATCGTCTAGTTCTGGTAAAGTAAAGAGAGATTTTTTAGAAAGAATTAGTTGCTCAGTGGACCCCTCCAACTGAAAAGTTTTCCTTTTCTTGCCAAGCATTGTAGCTACAGTTGTGGGAGGAGGGCTTGGGCCTCTACTACCCCAGCTCTTACTTTCAGAAGGAGGAAGGGATTCTGATTTGGATTCAGAGGAGGAAGTAAAGGAGAAGTTGGCCAATTTGGCGCGTGTGCAAGCATGAACCTTGCTGCTTCTAGTACTGCTTGAAAGCTCTTCCTTTTTGTCTCTTTCACAAGAAAGATGCAAACGCCTAGTCTCATTCCCAAACTCAAATCCAGGCTGAGTAACTCTCTTTTCAGGGTCATGTCCCCTCTTCTTTCTTAATTCCTCTCCCTCCGGTGGCTGCTGTGACACCTCCTTTGCCTTCCCCTGCTGCTGACCTGAGCTTCCAGTTCTTGAGGCAGAGGCCAACTTTTCAGGTCCCTTCACAGGCAGGGCTGCCTCTCCTCCAGTTCCACAATGGGAAATTCTATGCCTCTGAGCTGCTGTTTTAGTTGTGTCAGGAGACACGTGGCTGTGGTCTTCAGGGGAATGGATCAGTTTTGACTTCCGTTTGAAAGTAAATTTTGCCAGTTTGGCCACAGGATTCTCAACACTTCCAAGTTCAGACGCTCCGGCCTGAGCGAGGGGTTTCTGCCTCTTTGGGGGAGTTGACAGTGTTCTTTCTGGGCTAAGTACAGGGATGGGCAAAGCATGAGGGTCTTTGGGCCGTGGAGGTGTCCTGGCAGGATTCATGCACAACTCCCGGGCCCTGTCCTGGCGCAACCTGTGCAGCTTCCTAGGGACACGAGTCAGCACTACGTCTGGGTCGTCGGCACGGACTGCTGCCGCCTGGGTTTCCCTTTTCCCTTCAGCTCTGCCTGGCCTCAATGGAGCTTCTGTCTCTCCTGGTGCTGGAAGCGGCCCAGGTTCCAATTTGCTCTTTTGGCCTGGCTCACTCTTTTCCTTACCCTGAGTTTTGCTGTTGGAGACTTTCAAAGCCATTTTTGCCCCAGTTGTTTTGGGACCAGGAGACACAGGAGCAGTGTTTGCAGGTTCAATCTGATGAGTGTCCAAGGAGTCAAACCAATCCAAACTGTCATCTCTTCTATCTTTGTGCTCAGCTGAATGTTTTCTCCTTGCTGATCTCTTAGGCCCCAGATGGGGTGAGGGGGTGACAAGTGGGCTTCGGCTGGGACTGCCTCTAACAGAGGGGGTATGGCTGCTACACTTCATTTCCTGCCGTACTGATGTTCTGAGCTGGGATTCTTCCCCTGCATTGCTTCTAGAGGATCCTAGAGTAGTCTCTGCCCCCACTGCCTGTGGTTGGGATTGGTACACACTCTGATTCTGTAACCTGTAAGCAGAAATAAAGAAAGAAAACATATATTGAAGGAAAGAGAATTTGCTTTAACCTTTTCATTTCTCTAGGGTCTGAGATGCTATTTAAAAGGTTAAGTCCAATAGAATTTCAAGTTAATACCAAATACTGTAAATAGTCTTTCAGAGCAGTGGGAGGAAATGATCCTTTTCCATCATAATAGAATATAAGTGCTCCAATAATCATTCTAATTTAACCTAAAACTGCAGTAAAATAAAGAATGAAGTAGTAGGTTTGTCCACAGTTCTAGTTCTCTCTGAAAGTCCATTTAATTCATTTAATATTGTTTGAAGGTCAATGTAAAATGCTCAGTCTTATCTCTCATGTTAAATGTGCAACTACAAGACAAACCTGTAGCTATTTATTTGCACAGCAGTTACTGCTGAAGAAGAAAGTGGCTCTACTTGCTTAGTAACCAGCTTGCAGATGAGAACCGAAGTGAAGGACTAGAAATTACGATCTCTCCCATCTCTTTACCTAAGGTACCAAATTTTAGGCTTTTAAAAAGTCATCTTCCTCAAGAAAAAAGACACTGATTCCTCTGTACCCATGCCCCCCCCTCCCCCGCCATTTACATTCATGGTAGACCTCTCCCCAGCAATTGTGACGTCTTTCCTGCTAAGAGCAGTCATATCTCAACATGTGTTCTGGGCAGCTACGCTCCATCAAGTTGATAGTCAAGTTGATACAGACCCTCCCTGAATGAAGGATATGATCAGTGATATCCATTTACAATGTAGCGCATATTAGAAACTGAAAGAATGCCAGAGGATCGACTTCAAACAGATACTATGGTTTCTCAAAAGGAGTGCCTTTAGAAATCCCTTCCTAACAACCTAGACACACTTTTTCAACCTAAGGGGCAAAATGACCCTGCTTCCATGTACTAAATCTGAAAAGAAATTATACCAAAAAGCAGATGAATACATTATTCTAAAAATAAGTGTAGAAAATGAAATAAAATAATTAAATTTAAATAAATTTTAAATTTAAATATACTAAAACATTAAATGTTAATGGTAGATCTCTATGGAAAATATTACATGTGATTTTTGTTTTCTTATTAATTCATTACTGTTACTTTTCAAAACATTCTATAAAAAACATGTATTACCTCTCACAATCATGAAAAAATATCACAAAAATTTTATTGTAATACTATCGGGTTATATTCATACATGGTAGATTTGGAAATATCAATATTAGAAATCCATGTTCATTGTAGTCACAACCAAACAAAAATAGCTTTCACAATTTCTACTATCTAGTATACTTGCAGCATCAAATTGAGGTCAAGGAAACAGCCGTCAGACCTCCATAACAATGTCCTAAAAGACAAAGACTTTTCAGGGTAGAATAATTTAGCCCTGCTATTATAGGTAATTTGGACTGTGGGAATTAAATTCTCCCCTACATAAAATATCTGCAGTTTTACTACAGTTTCCTAAAAGATAGCATCCATGCCTTCTGGTTTGAGGTGGGTAGAATGGCCACCATTCCAGGCAGGCTGTCACTAAAAGCATTCTCCAGAATTAAAGTGTGATAAAAATACAAATAGTTTTATTATTGATATCTGATTTCCATAAGGCACAGAGAGCTCATTCCTAAGGGGACAAACCCATGTTTTCTCACATGATAAGATAAGGTTTAGACTGTGTCTTGGAGGTAAATTCCCTTTCATTGGGGCATCTGGTTTTGTTTCTTTGAAGATCAATAGTGAATAGGGCCCTGCATTACAAAGAAATGACACAAGTAAAGAACATTTTAAAGCAGAATTCTATTTTTTTTTTTTTTTACCATTACCCATTCTTTCTTTTCCCTTCCAGAAGAGTCATTTTGAATTTGGTAAGTCCAATTGCTGTTTTCCTCCCACATAACACTGATTCTGAGCCTTCCAATTCTTCCCTCCTTGAGTCCAGCATGTTTCTAGTAGTTAAATGATCAGTCTGTGGTTAGTCAAAAGAAGCAGCCTCTCCAAAAGCCAAGCCAAGCCCAGGGCACGCCTGGAACGGGCTCGCCACACATCAAACCATAAAAGAACCAAAGGAGGAGCTTTGATGTTAATACCAAGCTCTGATCACTAGGACACCAGGGAACCAAAAGAAAAGGGGGCTCATTTTATACAAAGTGCAAGTTCACTGCAGACGGGCATCTGGGTGCTAGAAAGACAAAGCCAGCCCCACACTTCCCCAGGGAGGCTGTGCTGAGGTTTTTTGATCTAGACAGTGAATGCTGCTGGATGAAGAAGTGAGTGAACAGGAGGAAAAGCCAGGAAAAGACTTCTCAAGGGTTTACTTAATACAGTCACTAATCCTACTGTGGTCCCTGTGTCATCCTGCTGCTGTCCCACATGCACACTACTCACAGTCCCTCGCTCTTCGATCAGCACCAATAACCAGCTGCAGGTCCATTACTAAGCTACTCAGCTGACCATGAAGATCCCCAAATGGATGCATCTGCCATGCCTCACAGCTGTTTAACAGGTACAGACTCAAAGTCTAGCTTTTATTTTTATTTATTTATTTTTAAAATATATTATTTATTTATTTATTTTTGAGAGAGAGAGAGAGAAATACAGAGACAGAGAGAGAACTGAACTGGGGAGCTCCCAGCCCAGCACATGGTTCCGCACAGGCCGGGGCCAGGACCCGACCCCTGGTCCCCTGCGCTGCAAAGTGAGCGCTTAACCCACTGAGCCATCCCGGCTTCCCCAAAGTCTAGCTTTTAGAAGCTCATGCATTTAGGGAACATGCAAACATTAAAGTTATACAAAAAATTCTTTAGGTAACACATGTGACAGGTTACTTTTCATGTGTCCACATTTTAACCAGTCATTAAAAAGGTGAGTTTGAAATGTAGCTTTTGTCATTGCTGAGTTGATACACTGTAGAAAAAAAAATAGGTCTCCCTCTAACATAAAATATATCACTCACTGGGAATTATTTTTAGTTTGACAGTTTCTTAAAGTTGGGAATTTGGGCACATAGGGAAGGAAAATTGTGATGCTTAAGAGAGGGTCAGAGATACTGCTGCTAATGAACCAGAAGGGCCTTTCCCAGGTGCAAGTTAATACTAGTGATCTCTACTTCAGTAACCTCCCCGGCATACTAGCTTAAACCAGATGGCCTCAGGCTGCCACCTGTGATTTTCTGTCACCAGGATTACATAAGGACTAATAATCAAATATTTACTATGCTTCAAAGAAAGCTTTAAACACAGTATGGGGGAAGCTGGGATGGCTCAGCGGGTTAAGCGCTTGCTTTACAGCCTCGGAGACCAAAGATCGAATCCCGGCTCCGGCCCATGTGGACCCATATGCTGAACTGGGGTGTGCTCCCAGTTCAGTTATTACTGGGGCCTATGCCGAGGCTTCCGGCCCAGTTTCTGCCCTGTGCAGCCTCACGCCCACCTGTGGAGTGAAACTATATGAAAAACTAATGCTGTCAACTATGGAGACTGCTCTGGGCCTTCCCACTTCTCTCTGTCTGTCTCTCTCTCTGTCAAAAACAATAAAAACAATTAAAAAAAAGTAAAAACAGTATGAATAAAATATTAATGAACACTAAGATTCTTTATATAAATTCCCTTGCACATGTCCTCCCTTGGCAAAGAAAAATAGTATTGCCTAGTTATTAAAATAGTTTGTGTCTGGGTCTGGCGTAGATTCTTCTCCTCTAGTCCAACTCCCTTTCTTTTTCTTTTTTTAAGATTTATTTTATTGTCTGAGATGTGAGACAGAGGAGGGGGGAGGGCCTAGAGCAGTCTCTATAGTTGTACATTATTAGTTGTGACATAGTTTCATTCCACACAGGTGGATGTGGGGCCAAGCAGGGTGGGAACCAAACCGGGGGCCTCCTGCATGGGAGGCAAGGACCTTCGCCGCCAGGATGGCGGTTACCAGTTGTGCCTCAATTCAACATACGAGTTCGTGTGGGCCGCGGCTGGGATTCGATCCCAGACCTCACAGTTGCAAGGCAAGTGCTCAATCTGCAGAGCTATCCTGGCATCCCCCAACTTCCTTTCTCAACAGCAGTCCCAGCTACCTCTGTGAAAGGCATGATTCTACTTCTTATATTAAGCCAAAGAAGGAAAGTGGTGGCAGCAAACATGATAAAGCCCATTCATCACGGCATCTTGATTCTACAGCAACTGTGAATCTTGGGTGTGAACTGAAGGTAGCCTATCTTAGTGCACCTCGTGTAATTGCCATCCAGGGTAATAGATTTTACTATATACAGTAAAGAGGTTCACAAAGCCAGCAAGCCAAGAAAACATAGCTATGGAAGGTGGTCTGCAAAGATGGCAGCTATCACGTCCACCATGCCTGTTACGTGTACACCACTCCTCCCATCAAGAGGTGGTGCCTATTTCCCTTTACCTTGCACTTGGGCTGACCTTGTGACTTGCTCTGACCTGGAGAATGTAGTGATGACCTATAGAAAGTGATGCTGCACAAATCCCGCCCAGCCCTCAGAGGCCTGGCAGCTTACACTTTTGCTCTACTGGAGTCCTGAGCTATCAGGACAGAATTCAGACTACCAACTCTACAGTAACAAGAGGCCAGCCAGCCCCCGGCCACTGAAGCCACCCCAGCGAAGGCACCACACATGACAGAAGCCATCTTGGATGTGCCAACTTCAGCTGAGCTCCCAGTTAAATGCATGTGTCTGAACAACCAACCGCAGCTGACACTATGTGCATCAGAGATAAGCCTCCCCACTGGGCCTTCCCGAATTTTGGACTCTCAGAAAAGTGGGCATGAAAATAGTGGTGGTGTTTCTTTTTTTAAGCCACTGAGTTTGGGGGAAGTTGATTATATAGCAATAGGTAACTGAAACAATGCCCTGTACATAGTACAGACAGATTTTTCCACTTCATTTATACTTTCTTCATTTCTCTAAATGCCAAACAAAGATTTTTCATTACATGGTATTCTTTTCTCACCTTTCAAGTCTTCTTAGCTCTTCACTTAAGAGGTTGTACAGCTCCAGCTTTTCCAGGATAAGTTCACACTGCTTCTGGTACTGCTCCAGAGGGTTTTCAGGAAAAGAAGTGTGGAGTGCATTCACACCTCCTAGCAGCGCGCCTCCCTGAGGGGAAACAGAAAATCCAGGGGGTCACCAGGCCAGCCTGCACAGAGGAAGTACACACCAGGGACCACTGATCCCAGATGGCTAAACAGCCCTCCACACCCTCATCTTGGAACCAGAACCACCTGGAAGCCTTTCCAAGTTTCAATAGTCCTCTCCCCCTGTTCTTGGTGGCAGGCATTGCTCTAGGAAGCCACACTCTCATTAGTGGGACCATGAGCATTCCTTTGGTGTATGAAGAAGAAAACGGATTGAGACCCATTACTTTACACCAATGGGCAACAGTAATTCTACTGATGCAAAGAATGTTTCCATGACAATTTTTTCCCTTCTCTTAAATGGTTTCCTTTGGATATATTTCTAGGAATTATTAAGGTCTAGAATATGATCATTTTTTTTGTTGTTGTTAAATTTATTGGGGTGACATTGATATTAATTACATTGTTTCCAGGTGTACACTTCTACATTACATTGTCTATACATGGCATTATGTGCTCACCACCCAGAATCAGCTCACTTTCCATCACCATGTGTAATTCCCCTCCCTACTCCCCCCAAATATGATCATTTTTATAACTCTTCATATACTGTGAGTTGCCTTTTTTTTTTTTTTTTAATTTTTATTTTTACTGTATTGGACAGAGAGAGAGAGATACAGAGACAGAGAGAAGGGGGAGGGCCTAGAACAGTCTCCATAGTTGCACATCATTGGTTTTTCCACATAGTTTCATTCCACAGGTGGGCACGGGGCTGCACAGGGCAGGAACTGGACCGGGGTGAGAACTGAACTGGGGGTACTCCCCCATTCAGCATATGGGTCCACATGGGCCAGGGCCGGGGCCAGGATTCTATCCTTGGTCCCCAGGGCTGCAAAGTGAGCACATAACCCACTGAGCCATCCTGGATTCCCCTGTCTTTCTTTTCTTTTCTTTTTTTAATGCTTATAATTACAGTTCAAATATTAGGTTAGAAAACATCCTTACCTGCATTGAGGACTCCATTACTGACACTGCTGTAATCGCATCTTCCAGAGTCACAGTGTTACGAAACATCAGGCGAGCATGAGCTAATTAGATGCATGTGAGATTATAAAGACAGGAATTTTTTAAATAAATATTTGAGGTGATAAATGTAATACTATACCTGACTTCCCTCAAAATTGTATTTTATGAATGAGCTACTAATAACAAGTTAATTTTACTAGACAAGCACACAAATCTAAGTTCAATTAGCTTTAAGGTCATTTCTCTAATAGGCCAAATCCTTCTGCACAGCCCGTGGCAATTCTGTGTATTTATAAGAAAAAGTACTCTTGGCTCCACAAAAGAAAGGACCTATATAAACATATATTTTGTATTCAACAATTTTTAATCCTCACTTTCAGGTCTTTAATAGAAATACACAAAATTACACTTCCTTTCTCGTCTCTGGTACGTCTATCTGCGAGCTTCTCAAAACTACCAAACTTGCGAGCCTGAATTTTAGGTATTTCTTCTCTTAATACTAGCTATAAATCCTTGAAAAAGTGAAGTGCATTTTGTTTTATAGAACTTTTTATTAAGTATATATTATGTCATCATATGGTAGTCAGTTCACGTAAATTTTTAAAAAATTATTTAAACAAGGGCTAAATGTAAAAGCCAATGTTAGAAAAAAGTCTTGACATTCTGTTAACTGTATATTTGCATGTAAGTCTCACACCTTAGCAATGGAATAGGGCATGGCAGTATTAATTCCATGTCACTGTGTTGGCACTAGATTGCTAATAGGAAACGATTTCAAACAAGGTAGTATACCTTGGTAGTATACCTTGGTAGTATATACTACCCAAAATGCTAACAGATTGCTATTGAGAAAAAAAAAAAAAAAAAGACACCAGTAAATAAGACTTTCTAAATGAATGCTATCTTAAGTTATAGGAGGTCCTGAAATCACAAAGATTCTTCTTTCTTAATGATACTACATTTCACTCAAGACCCCTTTCTGTCCTCAGAAGAGTGGAGGCTTCATAGCTCAGAGCCTTCACTTTGTAAGCAACTGTGAGCACCTTAGAGTAGGGTTATTCATCTTTGAATTCGTGGTGCTAAGTCCATGCCTTGTACATATTGGGACCCCGTAAAAAATTCATTTGTTGAATGAAATAAACCTTCTGCTAATCGTATCAAGCTTTCCAACAGACGGATGGTCGTCCGGGCAGCATTCCGGAAATCACTCTGCCTTTGCATCTGGTAGTAGCGGAGAAGAACCTGATTACCCACATCAGACAGTGTGGGCTGTAGGTTCCTAATGAGGCAGAAGTAGGTTTTCATCTTTTCCATGCTCCAGAGCTTCTCTGATTTGCTTGGATAACCTGTACATATCAGGTGTTAGGTCAGTAATTTCTAAGAATAGGAAATCATCTCATTTGAAAGGTTTTTATAAAGTACATGCACTCATTTTTAAAAAAATAACCTTTAGATCTTGTGACCACTGAAATCTAAACCTGTCTTTGCAAAGCATATAGTTCTAGAACAAAGGCTCTAAGGATCTAAGCTTAGTAAAGGTAAGCTTCCTTATTGTAATTAAAATTACTCAGAATAATTCTGGTCTGCCCTGTAGTAATGAATAGCACTTCAGTAAATCTAATTTAATTTAAAGAGAAACTAACATTTAAATTTTGGTATCATAATTCAGTATAGTATTCTTCGCATGAAAGAGGTGAGTAGTAATTATATATCATAATAAGATTGCCACCTTTTATCACAAAAAAAACCAAAACCATATTCACAACTATAACACTATCAGTGGCAGGTAGAGAAAGGTCCTTTACCTTCTGCTCATTATTGCGGGCTCAGAGATGGACTTCTCTCACTGTTTCAGTCTAAGCACCTTCCTCTCCATTGCCCATTAGGTAGGGTAACCTTGCGTATTTAATTTTCTTTAAAGATAGTTTTATTTGGTTATATCTACTTTCTCTTTGTCAATCTGAATGATTTGTCTCCACATACCTTTGTTTTCTAAGATAAAGGAGGAAATAATACGATCCCAGTCTTCATTCTTCGTGTCAAGTAAGACCAAGATCAGGTCAAATCGACTTAAGAGTGGGCTGCCAAGGGCGATGTTCACAGACACAGACTCTTGGGGGTCATACTGGCCTTTGGGGTTAGTTGCGGCCAGGATGGTGGTCCTTGTGTTCAGCTTGCACACGAGACTACCAAAAGAGGAGGTATAATTCACTGACTGTTGAGATTCAAATAAAAAGCAAGATTAAGTGTGTTGATAAAAAGGGGTGGCTCTTTCTTGTACCTCAAAAGTCTACATGGGAAAGCCGGGATGGCTCAGCGGGTTAAGTGCTTGCTTTGAAGCCCCAAGGACTGAGGATCGAATCCCGGCTCCGGCCCAGGCGGACCCACATGCTGAACTGGGGTGTGATTCCCGAATGCGGTGAGGCCCCCAGTTCAGTTAAAAAAAAAAAAAAAAAAAGTCTAGAGAAATCGATGTGAAAGAGAATATGGAAGGATACAAGGAGTAATCACAAACACCAATTTCAACAAAGTACATTTACACTAGCCTATCTTTTATCATTGTTATTAATTATTAAATTTATTGGAGTGACATTGGTTGGTAAATTACCAAGGTTCCAGGTGTACAATTCTATATTACTTTGTCTATGTATTGAATGGTGTGTTCACCACCCAGAGTCAGTTCTTCCATTACCATATATTTGGCTCTCCCTCCTTCCTCCTCCACACCCCTCCCCACTTGCCCTCAGGTAACCACTAAACTACTGACATGAGTTTTTGTTTCTTTGCTACTTTCAGTTTTATATTCCACATAGACTATACTATCTTGAAGCAAAATAAGTGTTAAGTAAACACTTCCTCTGACCCTACTATGAGCAGATCCCTCTGCTGGGTGCTAAGCGGTATACAAAATAATCAAACATGGATGCCGATCTTAAGCAGCCTGCAATCCACCTACGGTACTATAATGGTGAGATAAGGCAGGATATGTTAAGTTCTGAAAGTATAAAGTAAAGAGAGAAGTAAAGATGTGTATTCATCTATGTGGATGAAAGAGACGATCAGGAAAACATTACAAAGTAGGTTTGAACCAGGTCCTTCATGACACGTGGACTTTTAAAAGTGGATATATATATAATTTGTGGAAAGGGTGAGGGTGGAGAGTGAGGGTGACTTTGGAGAATGGTAAGTGGTTGAAATAAAAACTTTCTGTATGTTCACTCTGCTTTGATTTTTCTAAAAGTGAAAGAAACAAAAAGTAGAGATAGAAGGAGGGAGGAAGAAGAGGAAGGAAGGAAGCAGGGAAACTTGGGAAAATAAAGGTTGATTAGCATCAAGTTTTTGAAGAGTAGCAGTGAAGGATGAAGGGAGCTGGGAGTGGGGCGAGTTAGATGTAGATGGGGAAGGACCATGGAAAGGACACACGAAGGAGACAAGGGCGATGGTCCTAGAAGAGGCACGCAAGTTCTAAACGGAGCCGCAGCAGGATGGGTGTGGAAATGCCATAATATGTGTGTGTGTGTGTGTGTGTGTATACATATGTATATATTGTTTTTTAAATTATTAATGATGGAAAAGTCCTCAAAATAATATGGTATGTTCATTGACAATAACAAATGTAAAATTTTCCCCTATAAATCCGTATGCTCTTCAGTCAATGACCGCTTTTATAGTGGCATGTCTGCTATAGCCCTGTCACATCAGCAAATATATGCTACATTTGTTAATCCCTGATCTGTTTTCAGTTGGTTCTAGCCATTAATCATGCCCTAAGACTGAAAAAGTTTGAGAATCTTTATTTGTAATAAATGGCACATGAAGATACTCATTATAGAAGAAAAAGGAACAAGACACTTTCATCAAATACTAAATTCCCCCTTTTTTTTAAAAAATATATCATCTTTTTTATTTTTTCATTTATTTATTTGTTTATTTATTTATTTATTTTTGACAGAGAGAGAGAGAGAGAGAGAGAGAGAGAGAGAGAGAGAGAGAACTGAACTGAACTGGGGGAGCTCCCAGTTCAGCATATGGTTCTGCACGGGCCGGGATTCGATCCCCGGTCCCTGGCGCTGCAAAGTGAGCGCTTAACCCACTGAGCCATCCTGGCTTCCCCTAAATTCCCTTTTTCAAAAAAATTACTGAAAGAGATAAACTCTGAACAGACAGTCCATGTTTCACAATTTTTGCACCACAATGGTTTTGTAAAGTTAGTTGTTTAGAGCTTAGAATCCAGTTTGCCTTAAAAAATGTAACAAATGGCTCCTAACTAATCCCACAAAAGCACCTTTAATCCATATTGAAGTGAGGTCGTTTGCATTTATCATAAAAAAGAAATATTGCTGAAATAATGGCAATGAAACAAAATATAATTGCATATGAAGTATCTTTTAAAAATTATTTTCAATGTGAGGTAAAATTGATTGTTTTTCCTCTCTTTGATCAACACATATTTATAAGCCATTTCCTATGTGCAAAGGGCTGTGCTGAGAATTCAGAAAGGTATACACTGGGTCTTAGCCTCCAATTAGTTTACAGGAGAGCTGATGGAAGATGGGCAGGCTCAACACAGTGCCTGTCAGACAGTCAGTACACATGCAACATGATGGTGTCACTAGCAGCATTAGTATCAGCAACGAGGAACCTCTGCGGCGACTCCTGGGTGTCTATAAGTAAGGCACATCATAGCTATCCAGGTGTGAGAAGGAAAATGAACTGGCAAAGACACAAAGAAGGTAGTGAATTGTTCCTGAGGTAACTAGAACAAAATGAAAAGAATAAGCTTCAGGAAGGGGGCTAGAGAAGAATTATATGTGAAGAAGCAAGACTGCCTGAGAGGCAGTTAGTAGACATGCCACCACTGAAAAATAGAGGGGTGAGCCAGGAAAGCAGAGATTGTATGAGGAGGAGGATGGGGACGTGCCAGGAGGGACAGAGTGGTCTCTGGTCATCTGAAAGAAGGGAAGGCAGTATAGGAGCCTGGTAATTGCAGACCTGTGCTACAAACATTGCTGCCTTCAAAACGAAACAGGGCTTTCAATAACAAAGATACACACACACAGTCTAATCCTAAGTACTCTGTGCATGGTATTAGCTCCCTACATAACTAATGAGTGAGTGAACTCACAAATTAGTATAAGGTAATGTTCAGTTTTCCAATCCAATATGAACTCCACCTTCTTCAATGATAAGAATAAAGATATCTACCATATCTGTAATACCAAGCATTGTTAGGCTTTATGTATACATAGTATCCCTAATTTTCACAATATCCTGAAAGGCATTACTACCACCAATTTAGAAATGAAGAAAACTAGAAATCCAGAGATGTAATAACCTCCCTAAGGTTACAGGGAGAGCAGCAGAGCTAAGATTCCAACCCAGATCTCCTTTGTTTCAAAATCAACACTCTTTCACCTCCCGACTATTAATCCTGGTGGTGTAACATTTTAGATATACAGTTCCTGTGATCTAAAAGATTGTTTGATATTTCAGGTATTAATTTATTTGCCTAATTTTTTCCCTAGTAATTGTGATCTTCCTTGAGGGACTATCATTTATTGTTATAATCCTCACACTACCTGTGACATATAAAATGCTCAATAAACATGCACAAAATAATAAAAAATAAGCCTTTACTTAGTTTAGTATTTCTAAAATTCAGTCATTTTATATTCACAAGCTTCACATCATAAAAGACTCATGTTAACATATATATACTTTTTCTTAACTGGGACTGAAAACATTCCAGTTTCTGAAAAAGCTACCTTTTCGTTTTAATCTTCATACATAGATTTTCCTACAAACATAGTAATTTCTCTAAATATTATAAAGCTGGGTTACATAAATTATTTTTACTATTATAGGCCCTCCGGAAAGTGCCCTTGCTTTTGTGACACTTTCTCATTACATCCTTTATGAAATGAACTCCATCTTCACTCATGGTTTTAATACCTATATTCTACCGCTTCCAAATTTAACTCTAGACTGTGGTAGTAGTTGCTATGTGTTCACCAAACCTTATTTCCTATTCCTCTGCGAACAAAGCAAAATTATACCCTCCCCACCCCCCCACCCCACCCCACCCCATACATACCTTTGCAGTTAAGTAGAGCTGTAGTATCTACTTAATGAAGGCAGAAGAACCTATGCTACTTCCAGGTCAGGCACCTAAAAGCTTTCCTGCGCAACCGTCCCTGTTTTTTCTCTCCTTTTGCCAGCAAAGCATAGGAAAGGATAAGGCCCTGGAGACAGAGAGCCACCTGAGTAAAGGAGCCTGGGCCCTGAATGATGATGTGGAGCAGAGCATCCGACTCTCAACCCATCAAAATGTGACATAGGTAAGAAAAAATTCACTTGGCAAAATACTGCAGGAAAGTGATGAGTAAAGAAAAGAACTGACAAGTTTTCAAGAAAAGTAAAAGAGAAAAAAGACAGCTCAGAAGTTTGAGGCTTTGATGGGTTAGAAAATTGCTTCTAGAACCCAAATAAAATGAGGTTAGACTTAAAAAGGCTTTGAAACAACGAAGGCCTAGTAAATTTACTCAGTTGTATGCAGTGACCCAGATTAAGGGTTAAACCCTTACGGTAGCCATGATTAATTTGAATAAGAGAAATGGGGACCATACCCATGTTCTAGGCAGCACTATTTATGACAGCCAAGAGGTTAGAAGCAACCCATGTTCATGGATGGAAGAGTGGATAAACAAAATATGATATATATATATATATATATATATATGTATATATATATATATATATACACACACACACACACACACACACACACACACAAAACAAAATATTCTTCAGCCTTAAAAAGACAGGAAATCCTGCTACACACTATAGCACGAATGGACAGTGAGGACATAATAGCAAGTGAAAGAAGCTAGTCACAAAGACAATTTAAAGAAACAGAAAGTAAAATGGTGGTTGCCATGGACTGAGAAAGGGGAAAATGAGGTGTTGTTTAATGGGCACAGAGTTTCAGTTTTACAAGATAGAAAAACTCTGAAGATTGGTCACAGAACAATGTGACTATCTTTAATGCTACTAAACTATATGAGGGCTGTCCAGAAAAACCTCAGCCATTGTCAATACAATGGGAATGGTTACATAGCTGGTTACTGTAGCATACAATTTATTATCCTAATTATTTCTTAGTGCAAGAGGGTCTGTCATGAAAGTATCCAGCTATGTAACCATTCTCATTAGATTGACAATGGCTGGATTTTTTTCTGGACAGCTCTTGTACACTTAGAAATAACTAGGATGGTAAATTGTATGTTATGTGTCTTTTGATACCAATAAAAAAAAAAAAATGGAATAGAGACTGTTATAGACTAAATATTTGTGTCCCTCCAAAATTCATTATGTTGAAGCCTTAACCATCAGTATGGTGATATTATGAACCGGGGCCTTAGATAGGTCATTAGGTTTAGATGAGATCATGAGGGTGGAGTCCCCACAAAAGGAACAAACTATTGATACATGCCACAAACCTGGATGAATCTTGAAAATATGCCAAGTGAAAGTGTCAGACACAAAAAGTTACATCCTGCACGATTCTGTTTGCATGACATGCCCCAAATAGGCAAATACATATAGGCAGAAAGTAGCTTAGTAACTGCCAGGGAATCAGGAGAAAGACATGGGGAATAGAGGGAACGAGGAGTAACAGCTAAAGGTGTGAGATGTCTCCTTGGGGTGATAAAAATATTCAGGAATTAGTGGCAATAGTTGCACACTATATAAACATACTAAAACCCACTAAATTGTATGCTTTAAGAGGGTGGATTTTATGTGGCATGTGAGTTATACCTCAAAGTTGTCATGAGGAAAAGTCAGAGGAAGGATCAAAATGAATGATATATTTGGAAAAAACAAAAACAATCTTTGTACCCCTAAAAAGGAGCATCCAAAAAATGAAGTCAAAACCTCTATAAAACTATACAAAATGAAAATAATGTTAATGATAGTCTCATAATCCACTACATATAGTTTTGGTAGCCTTAAATGCTAGGCATACACTCTCCCCCTCTTTTTAACAAGGCTGATAAAGTTGACCAAGTTGCTTTTTACATGTAGATTGACTCAATGCTAATATGAGATTCACAAGCAATGAAGCTGGAAAGAAGGGGTGGAAGTACTGCTTATATGTATCATCTAGGACAAACAGAAAACTCTCTCCAAGTACTTGATCTGAACTTACAATTTCACATCTTGGTGACCTGCTTGGACGCTTCTATGGAGGTTTCTCAGCAAGTTCTATAGACCTGTCAGCCCCCTCGGGGTCAGAGACCTCTTGGGTTGGGGTAGAGGGCTGGTTCCAGCCTCTCCCCTAGTCTAAGGCTAGTCTATGAAGGATGCCACCAGAGGTGCAGCTTCACAAGATCCTGGGAGGAAGAGGCAAACCGGGTGCCTGGGTACGAAGCAATCTTACCCTGGAGTTGTGGTCCTTAAACATGCCTCATCCTGAGAACTGAGGTAGGTTTTAACAATACAGATTCCCAGGTTCCACCTCAGAGACTGATTGGTAGGCCTACTGTGTACAAGACTACTGAAATCAGCCAAGTGAGAACCAGCTGTGGCGCTTCTACAGCTGTTAGGATCAGAGTGTATGATACATGTTTACTTGTGTGTCCCACGACAAGGTTGTGAGTATGAGAACAAAGGCCTTCCTCTTCCTCTTTGTGGGGTCAGTGACTAGCAGGGAGCATGACACCCCTTAGTGTTTAGGCATGCTTATGGACAATAAACTGCCACCTGCTGTTGTTTTTAAGTTTTAGACTGTACTTCCTACCTAGGCATGTGATTATAATTTAGTAGCACCAAACATGTAATTTCAATGTTAAATTTTCTTCTAAGATGTGTCCTTGGTGAATGGTGGGGGTGTCCTCCTCTATTATTTAAGAATATACTGATACCCCAACCTTGATGAGATGCTATCCTTGTTAACTTTGAAAAATTAACCTTGAAAATAATGAAATGTTATCCTTCCCAAATCATTATTTAGTTTGGCATTCCACAGCCCTGAAGACCATCATCACATGAAGCTCTCAAACGACTTCACACTCCGTGTGGCACTGTGCCAGCACTCATCAGGCAAGGGAACTAATCTACACAGTTTAAAAAGTCAGGTAAATTCAAGTACAGATAAATATTGATAACCCTTTTGAAGCTCATATTGCAGCATTTGCTTGGTTTCCTTTTCAATTTAATTAAGCACCCAGGATAGATGTAAGATATTAATTTCTAAAGCTTTAAAAATATTTTCAGATTTAAGTAACACAAGAACAACAAAATTACTGGCCTTCTCAAATGTATACTAATTCAGTAAGTCCTATATTTTGTTTGGTTAATGCTACTGTTAAGTTACATTTTAGTAGACTTAGGCATCCTGAATGTTTTAGCACCCTTTTTCTCTTCTGACTACCCATAACAAGCTTTTACACTGCAGAAATCACTTGACTGATTCTCTCCCAGCCATCAGCACATCTGAAGGGGAAATGTATGGCTTATAATGAGCTCTTGCAGGTATATGCCCACCACAAGGGTAAAGTTTAACCTCTACTCAAACACCAGTTTGAATAGAAGGATTAAGTGTGTGGTTCCTATTGTTAAAAAGAACTCTCTAATTCTGTGCAATGTATATAAAGTGACACATTAAAAGAATCTCTGAGAAACTCCCTGCAGCCTCAGGAGCCAGTCAGATATTGTCCTCCTGTGGTTCACACTAACATGCTTAGAAAGCTTATAATTCAAATAAAAAATCCTTCACAAATCAATGACTAGTCAATTGAGATATGAGAGAGAAAAAAACAAAAGCAGACATTTTTCAAGAGATCCGGAAAATTATATTGCAAACTATCAAACCTCAGAGAAAAACCTGGAGCAGTTCTAGAGAAAACAGCCAGAATATCTGGGTGATGATGGCTCAATGAAAGCTCCTATTTGGGTACAGAAAACTTTGTATTGCTGGTCAAAGGAACAAAGTCTTTGTACTGGGGAACAAGGAGTATGTAAGGTGTTTTAAGGGTAAAATTCAGAGCCTATTTTGTTTTAGTAGAATACATGATTAAGTATTTCCTTTCCAACTTAACCCTTCTTACCTGCTACTAATTTACATCTTGATATGCTGTATGTCTTCAGAGACATTTTTTCAAGAGTTCTACATTTGGCAATTAACTATATACTTTGCATCAGAAAGATTACAAGGCTTCTAATTACAGAGACAGCACTTACAATTCTGAAAACTGTTAGCCAAAACATTAGATGAGCTACTGTTGGAGGCAGATCTAACTTTTTCTTAAATTGTAGAGTAAGTGCAGTGAAACATGAACACATGAGCTAATGTGGCACTTGTAGAGTATTTTCACTGGTTCTCACCACCAAGCAGAAGATTGAGGGCACACTTAACTTCAGGCCCAAGAGCAAAAGCATGTACTATTCTTGCATTTTTTTTTTTTTCAATACGGTAAGTAAATTACTTACATCAAAATAAAAGTTAAAAAAGAAAAGGAAGCCAGGATAGCTCAACAGGTTGAGCGCTTGCCTTGCAACCACAAGGTCTGGTGATCAAATCCTGGTCCCGGCCCATGCAAACTCATAGGCTGAACTGTGGCCAACTGGTAACCACCAGAATGGTGGTGAAGATTCTTGCCTCCCATGTGGGAGGCCCCCAGTTCAGTTGCTGCCCTGCATAGCCCCTCATCCACCTGTGTGGAATAAAACCATGTCACAACTTATGATGTACAACTTCAGAAGTGCTCTGTGCCCTCCTCCCCTCTCTCACTTTCTCTCAAACAATAAATGTTTTTTGGTTCTTTTTTAGATTGACATAACTAAAAAAAAAAAGAAAAAACTGGAAAGGACAACTTGGAAGGAAAAAAGATGACATAATTGGTGGTATTATGATCTAGGGAAAAACTGTAAAACTATTAAGAGAGCTACCTGTGACCGAGTATTATCTTTATAAACCTGTCATCCTTTTTTGTCTGGGCCTTTGAAATGGACTGAGCTCAAGTTTCCTCATAAAGAACTACCTCCGATTTAGATTGATTAATCAGGCTATTCTGTCTGTCTAAACTATTGTTTCCCAACACTGATAAATCTGCCAACACAGACAAGTATTGTATGACTTGTCCTCTGGTATAATCCTTAAGTGACTCTTTTGTCCTAATTATAGTCCTGGACAGGCCAACCACTGGAATGCCCACCATGCACAAAACCAACCCCACAACCCCTTCTACATGCCAGACAGGAACAGCAGACTGGGCCAGAGATTGGAAACTGACCCAGGGGAGTCAATCCATAAACTGCAGAGGCCTCTGAGTTGGTCTTACATAAATCTTCTAATAGGGATGACAGTATCTAATTGGGCCTCTTCTGAGGGTATTTGACATGGACAGACACAAGAGGGACAGCTGAACTACTAAAGAGAGCTGACTGAGTTTACAAGACCCACAAACACACATGAAAGATCAGTGACAAAGTGTCTGAGTCACAACAATGGGAGAGGAGGTTTGAAGATGAATATACTTCTGATGCCAAGGTAGCAAGAGACAATATAGCTGCTAGTTCATATACACTATGAAAAAAGTTCCCATCCTACAAATTAGGTTCCAGTTGCTAAAAGATACAGTTTTTGCTAATCCTATATAACCTAGCAGGGCTGGCTTAAGGTCTACTTCAGGTAACTTGAGCTAGTCTCAGAACTTTAAAAAGCCTTTACAGTTATTGCCTACCCTGTGGCATTTAATATTTCATCCTGGAGCAGAATCATGTTTTAGCTGAATGTTTCAGATTCTGATAGATATAGGAGCCTGATCATGAGCATGATGATAATTATCCATATTCATTTATCACAATTTCAAAGTCCACAAAGCTTTTAAAAAGCAAGTTTTCCATAGTTAACTTGACAGCAAAATCTGACCTAAATTAATTTCAAGCTTTATCTTACTTGGTGTAAAGTTTCATAAGTTTTGCCACAAAATAATCAAAGTGTTTGATTACAGGATGCTGTCTCAGACATTGCCAGGAGCTTTCATAATTCCTGAAATTAAAAACAAAACAAAACAAAAATCTAGCTTCCAAAATGCATCTGGCCCCAAGGGTTTCTGAAAAGAATTGCAGACCTATAACAGTTACACCTCAATAGCATTTATTACATGCCAAGTCCTATCCTAAGAACTCTACGTGGATTAACTCATTCAATTTCCACAACAGCCCTATGGAATAGAATGATTCTCACTCTTACCAGTGAGGAAGGAAAGGCACAGAGTCCAGTAACATACATGCCCAACTAGCAGGTAGTGGAGCTGGAATTTCACCCAGCCAGACTAGCTCAAGACTCTTGTTCTCAATTATTATGGTAATTCTTTTAATACCCAATGCATTCTTGAGGTCATTTTAAAGAGACAGAACTCTTCATGAGAGCTTAATGGCTTCCTGAACTTGTTCCATGTCTGGCATAGATCATGTTCAATGTATCATGATACATTTTATGTATGTTCATATTCTGCAATAAACCATCCAGCAGCTGAATTCGTTTGTCATAATTTGGAGCATCTCATAAGTGGCACCGGAAAGGTTATTCTTTTATTGATTAAATGCTTGAATGTCTTATATAAATTTTTTCTATTTAAAACTTGAAGGTAGGGGAAGCCGGGATGGCTCAGTGGGTTAAGTGCTCACTTTGCAGCCCTCGGGACCGAGGATCGAACCCCAGCCCCAGCCTGTGAGGACCCATATGCTGAACTGGGGAGTGCCCCCAGTTTGGTTCTCACCGGGGTGAGACCCCAGCCCGGTTCCAGCCCGGTGCAGCCCTGCTGTACCTGTAGAATGAAACTATGTGGAAAAACCAATGATGTGCAACTATGGAGACTGTTCTGGGCCCTCCCTCTTCTCCCTGTCTCTGTATCTCTCTCTTTCTCTCTGTCAAAAACAATAAAAATAAATCATTAAATAAATAAATAAATAAATAAAATAAAGTAAAATAAAACTTGAAGACCTCTGCAACCCTATAGGCAGCTTATTTTATCTCTAGGCAACTCTTAACAGCTAAAAAGTCTTCCTTGTACTAATTCTAAATATGCTTCACTGAACCTTCTAGCCATTGATTCTAAAGGATATAGAACAAATCTAATCCCATTTCTATATTTGAGTCCTTTGAAATAACTCTCTCTCCAGTTAATTTCTCTATAAAATAAAAGCATGGTAATGTTTTAAAAATACACAGTAAAGTTGACATTATGAGTTGTATAAGAAAATATAACTTTTTTTTTTTTTTTAATATGTATTTTATTTATTTATTTATTTTGACAGAGGAGAGAGAGAGAAAGATACAGAGACAGAGAGAGAACTGAACTAGAGGAGCTCCCAGTTCAGCATATGGTTCCGCACTGGCCGGGGCCGGGATTCGATCCTCGGTCCCCGGCGCTGCAAAGTGAGCGCCTAACTCACTGAGCCATCCCGGCTTCCCCAGAAAATATAACTTTAAAAATGTTGATTGCTAGGTTTCCATAGGATAATGGTGCTGCTTATATCCAAATCTCTCAATATATCCTCTAGATACGTGACAGATAAACAAGGAGAGCAAAGAAACTCATCAAACAAAACAAAATATGAGAGAGAGAAAGAGAGAGCATTACAGAATTCAATTTACATGTAAACAGGCAAACAGACATTAGAAACCTGCAAAGCTAATCTAGAGCCCGTACTGGAATGGAAAGATCAGTGGAGACCATCATATTTTTCCATGTATAAGATGACCCCTACTTTTCTAATCCAACATTAAGGAATCAACAGATGGGTTACTCTCATGTTTAAGAAGATCCCCAATTTTTGGTCTAACAATTTTAGACTAAAGTATCATCTTATACACGAAAAAAATACAGTAAGTGAAAAGAAGGAGAGAACGTAGGAGTCCCTGTTATGGTGGAACACAGATAAAAATCACCCCTAGAAAGAGTCCCACAGTGGGAAAATATTGAGAACAGGTTTGAGACCTTGCAAATCAAGCACTAACAACTGGGGACTAGAAAGGAACATGGAAGTTCCTAGAACTGAAGGGGGCCGTCTTGGGGAGGGTCATGGAGAAGCTGGAAGGCTAAAATATTGGTCATCACCCATGGCACAGTTCAAAGAGGTATTAAACTCTGGATAGTAGCCAAGACAAATAATTTTATCTTGAAAAGATAAATGTTTTCCATAATAATAATGATGATGTCAATGCCTACCATGGTGAAATGGTCTAACCAGGAACCCCCTAGCAGGGGTCTCCAAACTATGGCCCGCGCGGGCTGGATGCGGTCCACAAGGCCTTCTCATCTGGCCCATGGAGACCTTTTTATCTGAATAAAATAATATTAAATAAATAATTAAAAACAACATCTATGTTTTGATTCTTTTTTATTTGGACCTTGAGTGTGTGGTCGGCCCCCAAACTGCTGTTTGATAGTTAATGCGGCCCGCGGCTGAAAAGTTTGGAGACCCCTGCCCTAGAGAAAAGTTCATTGCATCAAAGCACTGAAAGTGCTTCTCAGGCAAAGCTCCTTTCAATGTATAGTATACATTTGACAGAGGGTTTAAAGAAGAAACGACAAAAAAAATTGACTGTAAACAGTAACAGCAAAATAAAGTTCAAATCCCATATCCTAGTTGTGAGTTCTCTCTCCCAACCGACAAAAGAAATACAATCTGAAAATTATCCTTTAAACAAATTATTTCCTTGGAAGATGTCGCCTGAATTTAAAAAGAAAAAGCATTTTACTGATGATAAATGCACTGCATTATTATTGCTTAACATCTCCTTCCCATCTATCCTTATGTGGTGCCTTACCATGCAAATCACCATTAGGGCTCACAGCCTGGGCTGTGAACTTACATTAATACCTGTTCATACGCTATTACCCATCAGGGAAGAGATGAGTACAGAAAGAGAAAGTGTTTCGAAACTTCAATAGCAATTTGATACGAGTGATTTCATGTGTGTTGAATCTAAAGATAAAATATATGCATTTACTTATTTTTAAAACTAAGGATTACTATAGTATAATTTACAGTAAAAATCAAAATTTTAAGGTGCCCCACTGGAGTTAATCCCCTCCCCTAACCCCTAACCCCTGGCAACTACCAATCTGATTTCTCTCCTGATGGTTTGGCCTTTTCTAGAATTTCATATAAATAGAATCATAAACTATATAGTCTTTTGTGTCTGACATCTTTTACTTCACATAGTGCTTTTAAGATTCAACCACAGTTTTTTTTTTTAAAGATTTATTTTATTGTTATTCATAGAGTAACAGAGAGAGACAGAGAGAAAAGGGGGAGGGCCCAGAACAGTCTCCATAGTTGTACATCATCAGCTTTCAACATACTTTCATTCCACACAGGTGGGTGTGGAGCCATGCGAAGCCATGCAGAGCGGGAACTGGGGCTGGGGGCCTCCTGCATGGGAGGCACACCCCTGTGAGTTGGGGGCAAACTGGGGGCCTCCTACATGGAAGCTCACCCCAGCAGCAACCAAACTACCCACCCCTACAACACACACACACACACATGGGAAGCCCACCGCAGTTCAGCATATGGGTCCACAGGGGCTGGGGATGGGACTGAAACTTGATCCTCGGACCTTGGGGCTGCAAAGAGAGCACTCAACCCACTGAGCCACCCTGGTATTACTCAACCATGTTTTTGCATGTATCAATAGTTTGTTCCTTTATATTGCTTATTTATATTTACATGTATATTCCACTGCATAGATGTCTCAAAATGTGTTTATTCATTCACCAGATGATGAGTTTCTGGGTTGTTTACAATCTTGGGTGACTGTGAATAAAGCTGCTACAGTACTTATGTACATATCATTTTTGTAAATAGATACCCAAGTCTACCAGCATCATCTTTTTGAAATGACTATCTTTTCCCATTGATTTGTCCTAGTACCCTTGAAAATCAACTGACTTCATACTTGTGGGTATATTTCTGGACCTGTAATCTCTTTCATTGGTCTATGTGTATTATACCATTTGATTGATTTCAAATGTTACAGCAACTCTGCAATCCTGAGATAAGCCCCACTTGGTTATAACATGTAACCCTTTTCATATATTGTTGGATTTGTTTCCTAAAGGGCTGGTAAAAATTTTTGTGTCTATGTTCATGGGGGATATTAATGTGTAGTTTTATTTTTGTGTAATTTCTTAGGTTTGGTGTTTCCATGGAGTATTTGCCCCCATCCTTTAACTTTTAACTTACCTATGTGTTTGAATTTAAAGTCAGTTTCTTGAGGGAAGTCTTTAGTTGGGTCTTGCTTTTATATCCAATCTGACAATCTCTGCCTTTTAATTGTTTCAATGATTACTAACAGAATTATTGGTATGACTAAATTTGAATCTATCATCTTGCTGTGTTCTATCTGTCCCATCTATTCTTTGTTCTCCATTTCTTCCCTTCTTATCTTCTTTTGGATTATTTTTTAGGACTCCATTTTATCTGTACAACTGGCTTATTGGTCACACTTCTTTTGTTTCTAGTGGTTATTCTAGAGTTTACACTTGTAACTTACTATAGTCTACTTTCATATAATCTTACACCACTTAACGTATAGTGAGTGTAAGGCCAGAACAGCTGATTTGGGTTCTGACAGGGCGGTTGCCATCTTTACCTCAATGCATCAGATTTCAAATTCCTTCAGTGTCGAGCTGCCATTACCTTTTCCTTACTGTGAGGACCACAGTGCAGTGCTGGAAGATTACTCTCAGTCCTCTGTTCTCCGCTCAGTTTTCAGCAGTCACTGCCCACCTGAACCACACTTCCACACCTTCCCCAGAGGCACACTACTGTTGCTTGTTACTCTGGGTTGGGCTTATTTCGGGGAAAGGAGTTATAAGGAGAGCTATATAAGCCTTTCTGTCCCTCCCGTCTGTGGCAGCTGGACCCTACCTATGGTGGTTCTTAGGCAGAAGGAGTTTTTCTGTCCCCTGCCCAATTGTACAGATCCTGTGCTTTGTACTGGTTTAAGATCCTGGAACGGTTTCCTGTCCTTCCCTTAGGGGAAGATGGTTTTTGCATCTACCCTTCTCCCAGAATCAGCAAGCACCTTTGCCCCTGGTTCCTGTAGCAGGGAAGGAAGACTCTCTAACCTCTGGAAGCAAAAAGTTGTTGCTTCTACTCTTCCCCCAGGGGCCTGTCCTGCAGCGATCAGTTTTTGCTTCATAGGACAGATGTGTCTGGGGAAGCAGCAGGGCTTTGTGCCTATTTCCAAGCAGCAATCACCTCTCAGGCTAGTGTGAGTGATGAGGGCAGGGGAGGAACTCTCTGGTCTTCTGTCCTGCCCATTTTTTCTTGCGAGCATTTGGCAGAGACCCCTGGAGAAGACCTTGCAAGTGAAACTCCCCTTGTGTTACGAGCTCCCAGTTGTTCTAAACTGATATACTAGCCCACACTTGGCCTTCAGGGAATTTAAAATTAATCTTAGTGATTTCTCCTTGTTTGCTTCTATGGCAGCCACCTCCTCTTCCACTTGCACTGTCAAAGGTGATAGTTTAAGTGCCTCATCTCTCCTTGGAGGGGCTTGTCACCCTTTGGAATGAAGTTTCTTTGATTTCCTTATAAACTCAGCTCCATGGTAAGTATAAGAAAAAGTTATGATTTTTGTGGGCTAGAATGGGAATGACATGTTTTTACTACTTTCCACGTCCTAAGTGGAAGAACATAGGCATAGATTTTATATGTCTTTGCTTTATTATTTCATACTTAAAATAATTTGATTGGATTTTATAAAAATATTGCTCTCTGAGAGACTGAAAAGAGCATTAAAACTAGTCCTTCCCCATAAATAGTCTGAAAACCACTGTTCCAGTGCATAAAATAGTTATAGTTATGGCAAGACTGTCCAAGTTGTGGGTGCCATATAGAACTGTTTATCTATAAGAACATTTCTTTTGGAACTTATACTTATGGGTAGCACAAAAGGTTCATACCAATTCACACTTATTGGAGGGCGAAGGCAGTAGGAGTGATTAATAAAATATTTTCACTTACAAAGGTTTATTCTGCAGCCTATATCATATGGTGCTGCCAATGTTCTCCCTTTCAAAAATACATTCACACAGCATTTTGTTCCAATTTTCCCTGATGTCAGGGTTAACTATTTAGAAATCTTTCAAAATGACCCAGATGTCCTCTGGAAAAGGTATATCAAAATAAACCACAGATTCTATGAGGCAGCAAAAGTGCTCATTAAATAAAGACATAATGAGAATAGAAAGTAGCCTTGAAGACAGTAAACTATTATCTCTGATTCCCCCTGATAAACAGTTTTGAAGCAATAATTATTTTTAAAGTCTATTCTTTCATAACACTATTATCATGAACTTATCAGTTTGCTGCTCTTGTGTCTTCTGTTCCCAACAAAGTTGTGAACACCTCAAGGACAGTGCTGTGTTCATCTTTATACTTCTCAGTGTCAAGCATAGTGCCTGGCACACAGCAGGCTCCTAATGAACACATATTTGAATGAGTATCTATTCATTGAAAGGAACAGATCTGATAATGGTTCTGTCTACTTTTCCCTGTATCTTTGACCTCTGGGCTCTATCTTGTTCTCACCTCCTTTCTCCTTTCCTTTTTTTGGTAGTGTATATACTGGTAAACAGATCTCACAGAATCTTTACCACCAGTGTCTGCCTGGCTCCCAAGCAACCACTGCAGTTTGAAGACTCTGTGGGCAGTTCTATGTGCCTGATTAGCTGGCATCATACCTATACTAGTAGCATTAGGGATGAGATAGTTTGGTCTCTGTCATTTGCTTGGATGAGCTGGCCACCTGATTGCTCGTCAGCTTTTGTAGCCAAATTAGTTTCCCATGACCATCTCAGGGCCTAGATGAATAGAGATTCCTATCTGAACCTGCCTATTTCTCTCCTTCATTGGTTATATGTATCTAGGGACTCATATACCTCAACCCCTGAGCTTCCTTGAGTAACAACAGATACTTCACCTTATGTTAATATACATTATTATTTTCCATATGCTCTGATCAATCTTCCATAAAGATATATAGGAAAATGCCATTGAAAGCAGCTATATTTTTCTTTTAAAGTATTTCAAAATTCCTAACATAATAAATACCCAGAGTAGACATACAATTATTGAATAAAAACACTCCATTGAAAGCACGTCATAAGTCTCCTCCATGAATTAAGTTAGCTTGCATTTACAGTTTAGTTTTCCCTTTCTTTTTCCCAACAACTCATTTTTACTTCCATCACTCGACCTTAGGGAAAACTGTATTGAAGGGTGTTAACTGAGGGCCAAATATACCTTGCAATTCAATAAGCTTAACATTTTTCCATAATCATATGAGTATGCTAACTAATCTCACCATTCCAATAGATTTTAAAGAAAAAAACTCTTACCCAGCCTTAGCAACACTTATGGTTTGTTGTTCCATTGCTTCATGGATACTGGTTCTGTCATGCTCTTTAAGGCTATTAAACTCATCGATACAGCAAAGGCCTGAATCTGCAAGCACTAATGCTCCAGCTTCCAAATTCCATTCTCCTGAGTCTTTTACAGCAGTTACCGTCAGACCTAAGGAAACAAGCAAACTGTCAGCTTTGGTTTTCAAAAGCATATCTTATACCAGTGAAGGAAAATACATACCTACATTTTTAAATGGAATAACATAGAGTCAAGGTTTTTATTTCTAGTCTTCCAGTAAGGATAGCATCAGGGTAACTACTTCAGGTATCCAGTCAGTGCAAAGTCTTGAAAGATCCTATGTTCTGAAAATCTAATAGGTATTAATTGAGTATTTTGTGGTAACCAGGTGTCTCCACATTTTCTGTCTCTCTTTGATAGGTACCCTCACTGAGCAGTCTAAGCTTTTAGAAAAAGCAAACAGATCTCCAAAGATCTTATGACAAGAGGTTTTATACTATATACTATTTACAGAGAATGGTCCAAGGACAGAGAACAGTAGGTATTATGGTCCAATGATGAAAATAAAAAGTTTGCTTCCAGTCACAGAGGATTCCCTTCATATGTCTCATCTGATTTTCATTAATCTTTATACCAGTCAATAAAGCAGAGTAGTCAAAACAAAAGCTTTGGAATCACCTGCACCATATATAAATGCTGGGTCTGACATTCTGGCTATTATATTGTAGTCAGGTTTCTTAATAGATCCAGGCCTCAGTTTATTTCTCTATGAAAAGGAACAACAATAAAAACCTGTTATCTATTTTATAGATTCTTAGATATTCAAATAGAATATAAATAAAGCTCTTTAAAAGGTGTATGATATATAATGAGTACTTGCTTCTCACTACTATGTTGATAAAAATTGATAAAAACTCTGGCTAGGGGAAGCTGGGATGGCTCACCTGGTTAAGCAGTTGTCTTGCAGACCTGGGGACAGATCGAATCCTGGCCCCGGCCCATGTGAATTCATATGCTGAACTGGGGTGTGCTTCCCATGTGGGAGGCCCCCAGTGGGTTCTGGTCCCCCGGTTTGGCCCCTGGCTCAAAGGGGTGTGCCTCCCAGGTGGGAGGCTCCCAGCCCAGTTCTCACCCTGGGCGGCCCCCGCCCACCTGTGTGGAACAAAACCATGTCAAAAACTGATGACATACAACTACAGAGACTGCTCTGTGCCCTCCCTCTTCTCTCTGTCTTTCTTTGTCTCCATCAAAAACAATAAAATAAATCCTAAAAAAAAACGAAAAGCAAACTCTGGCTAGACTGATCAAGAAATAAAACAACAGTTACAAATACCAGGAAAGAAAGACAAGATATCACTACAGGCCCTACAGACACTGAATTAATGACACAGAAAGACAATGAACAACTCTACGTCCTAAGTTTGATAACTTACATGAAATGGTCAAATGCTTTGAAATATATAACTGCCAAAAATTATCTTTAAAAAGATAAACTTGCAAAATCTGATATCTACTTTGAAAACTGACTAGTTAAAAACCTTGCAACACAAAAAATCTACAGGCTGAGATGACTTCATGGTGAATTCTACCAAACATTAATAGAAGAAATAATACCAATTCTATGCAAAATTTTCAAAAATATAGAGAGACAGTAAACACTCCTCAGCTTATTTAATGAAGCTTGCATTATCATGGTACCAAAAACTATAAAGATAAAGCTATATAAAAAGAAAACTACAAACAAGTATCCCTCATACACACAGATTTAAAAATCCCAACAACAAAAAAAAGCAAATCAAATATTGCATAAAATAAAAGACCATAACAATACACAAAATAACAGATCATAACTAAGTGGGGTTTATTTTGGCAATGCAAGGCTAATTCAATATTTAAAAAATAATCAATGTAATTCACCATATCAATAGCTTAAGGAAGAAAAAGCAAACTAACACCTCAATAGTTACAGGAATAACACATGACAAAACTCAACAATCATTCATGATAAAAAGAATCTTAGAAAACTAAAAATAGAGGGAAACTCTTCAAAGGGTGTTTACAAAATTCCTTTGGCTAACATATGAAATGATAAAAGACTGAGCTTAATCCCACCCCCAGCTTTACCCCTAAGGTGAGAACAAGGCAAGGAGATTTGTTCTCATCACTCTTATTCAAAATCACATTGAAACCTCAATACTGTCCTCCATAGTGGTTGAATCAACTTACAGTCCCACCAGTAGTGTGTGAGGGTTCCTTTTTGTCCACAGCCTCTCCAGCACTTGTTATTCCTTGTCTTGTTGATTATAGCCATTCTAACAGGTGTGAGGTTGTATCTATTGTGGTTTTGATGTACATTTCCTTAATATAGTAAATAGCTAGTGAAGTTGAGCATTTTTTCTTTTATCTGTTGGCATTTTGTATGTCTTAATGGCAGAGTGTCTGTTCATGTCCTCTGTTCCTTTTTTAATTGGATTGTTTTTTTGTTGTTGAGTTGTAGGAATTTTTTATATATTTTTAATATTTGCCCCACACCAGAGGAGTTGTTTGCAAATATTTTCTCCCATTCAGTTGGTTACCTCTTTACTTTGTTGATAGTTTTTTGTTGTTGTGCAGAGATTTTTAGTTTGATATATTCCCATTCATTTTTGCTTTTACTTCCCTTGCCTTTGAGGTCAAGTTCATGAAGTCCTCTCTGAACCCAAGGTCCGTAAGTTTAGTACCGATATTCTCTTCTATGCAATTTATTGTATGGGTCTTATGTGGAGACCTTTGATCCATTTTGAGTTAATTTTGGTGTATGGTAATGGAGGTTCTTCAAAAAATTAAGAATAGAATTACCATATGACCCAGCAACCCCTCTTCTGGGTATCTTACCAAAAACTTGAAAACCTTAGTCCACAAAGATGTTACGTATCCCAACTTCATTGCAGCACTGTTCACAGTGGCCAAGTCATGGAAATGACAAAAGTGTCCTGTGATTGATGACTGCATAAAGATTTTGTGGTGCATTTACACAATAGCATATTACTCAGCCATATGAAAAGATGAAATACTACCATTTGCAACAACATGGATAAACCTTGAGATCATCATGTTAAGCAAAATAGATCACATAGAAAAAATCAGAAACCATATGACTTCACTTAATATGTGGAATATAAAACTGAAAGTAACAAATCAACAAAAACTTATGAACATAGTCAATAGTTTAGTGCTTACCTGAGGGTAAGGGGGGAGAGGGTGTAGAAAAGGGGAGAAGGAATAAAATATATGGTAATGGAAGAAAAATTGACTCTGGGTGGTGAGCACACAATGCAACACAGATGGTGTATTGTAGACATGTACACCTAGAACCTATGTAACTTTTACCAACCAATGTCACTCCAATAATTTTAACAATAAAAAGAAAAATCACACTGGTTACTCTAGCCAGTGAAGCAAGGAAAAGAGATAAGCAACTTACAGGTTGAAAAGAAAAAACTAAATTTTCAATATTTACAGACAAAATGATTATGTAGAGAATTCCAAATAACCTACAAAAAAAAGCTACTAGAACTAATAAGTGAGTATAGGAAAGTTGTAGGGTTGAAGTTAATATATTAATTAATAAAAATTAATCTTATTTCTATATATTAGAAAAATATTAGAAACTACAATTTAAAAATAATACATTTATAATACCCCCTGCCAAATAAAATACTTGGGTATAAATTTTTAAAATGATGTATAAGATCTATATGCAAAAATTACAAAACAATGATAAAGTAATTAAAAGATGACCTAATCAAATTCAGAGATATTTCATATTCACTAAATGAATTGAAAAACTCAATATTTTAAAGATGTTTTCCCAAAGTGTTCTATAATTTCCCCCAAACTGCTCTATAGATTCAATACAATTCCAAACAAAATCCTAGCAGCATTCTTTTTATAGAAATTGACAAAGTGGTTCTAAAATTTATACAGAGAAGCTAAGAAAATAGAAGAGTCAAACCAAAAAATAAAGTAGAAGTCTCACATGACCGATTTCCAGATTAACTATAAAGATACCGTAATTAATTCAGTGTGGTATTAGAGAAAGAATATAGACAGACAGACGAATGGAAGCGAGTTAAAAACTATGCCTACACATATATAGACAAGTAATTTTTGATAAAAAAGTAAAAATTTAATGGAGAAAAATTGTTCACAAATGGTGCTGAAATAATTGGATATCCTTATGCAAAATGAAAAGAAAATGATCCTGATCCATATTTCACATCTGATAAAAAGAATTAAGTCACAATGAATTAAAAACCTAAATGAAAAATGTAAAACTTCTAGAAGAAAACTCAGAACATCAGAGAAAGCTATGTAAATTCTTTCAGTGTCTGGCCCAGCATTTAAGGAGCTTAGAAATTGCCACCATCTTAACACCAAGTAAAAACCTGGACAAACTGAGAAATCAACAATTCTAAGATTCATCAGAGAAATAAGGTCATAGTGCAAACCATTGCCCCCAAACTTGTTAAGACACACAGAGAATCAATCTTAGCAGAGCAGAAACCTTCACGGGAACCAGTACTGGGATAGGACAACCTGACCTGTAATTGACAAAATGCTGGAGAGTCAATATGGACAACTCTGAGAATTAAAAACTCCAAAGTAACCCAGTTATGGTGTGGGGTGGGGATGGAGAGTCTCTCCAGACTTTTGTGAGTTTTAGTTCCAGGAGCTCTACCAGGTTTTCATGTAGAACATCACCATCTTTTCTCTGATGTGTAAGTAGAGAGATATTATAGAAAGTCTAAGAAATAATAAAAAAGAAATTCCTGAGATCAAAACCACCATTAGAAAAAAAAAAGAATGACTTTGATGGGCTCATTAGTAGACTGGACATGGCTGAAGGAAAAACAAAAACTTCTGATAGTTGAAAGAAATTTCTGAAACTAAAAAGCAAAGAGAAAAAAAAAGATAGAAAAATAGCAGAGCAGAGTATCAAGAACTATGGAAACAACCACAAAAGGTATAACATTCATGTCATGTACATAATGGAAATACCAGAAGAAGGAAGGGAAGGAACAGAAGCAGTATTTTTTTAAGTAATAATGACCAAGAAATTTTTCAAATTAATGTCAGACAACAAACTATAATACAAATCCAGAAAGCTTAGAAAACACAGAGCAGGAAAAATGTTAAATAAAACTACACTTAGGCATCTCGTATTTAAATTCATAAAATTAAAGATGAAGACAAAATCTTGGAAGAAGCCAGGGGTTGGGGGAAGCAAGGAATTTATTTATACAGGAGCAAAGATGAGAATTATATCTAACTTCCCCTCAGAATATTTGACTATATTCTTAAAAATACACTAATGCAAGAATAGCATTCATAAGTGAAGATATTGGAGAATGAAGGGAGATCCAAGATGGCGGCATGAGAGGAGACCGCCAATAACTGCCTGGGAAGGGTCTTGTGAACAGAGGGGAACCCACAGGGGAAACCCTGAGAAGAAACCTCAACTAAGAGAACCACACAACACGGAACAACACACAAAGGTTAGAGAAAAAAGGGGAGAGCGGGAGAGGGAAAGGGAAGCAGCAGTTCGGGGACAGAGACTCGGAGCGCGGCCCGGGGCTGGCAAAAACAAAGGGGGATTGGGGGACGACGGTCAAAGTGGAGCTGGATCAAGGGCGGGCTGGAAGCCGAAAAAAAAAAAATAAATAAAAATAAGTGAAGATATTATCAACTTGGTTCTGCACTGGTTAGATAACATTTAGAGCAGTAGTCAGCAAACTATAATCTGTAGGCAAAACTTGGCCTGTACACCTGGTTTTGTAAAAATAGTTTTATTGGAACATAGTCCTGCTCAATATTTACATATTATCTACGGCTGTTTCATACTAGAATGGCAATTAAGTAGTTGTGACAAACACTGAATGGACTTCAAAATCTAAAATATTTGTATCTGGCCATTTATATAAAAAGGCTGATGATTCCTGATCTGGAATATTAATATCTACATTACTTTGAGACATAAAGTTTAAAAAAAAAAAAAAAAACTAATTAGAAAAAAGTTAAACAGACCATGACAGACATGTTAATAATGTCTTAAATTTAAAGAATAGTTTATAGCATGGCAGGTATGATTAGCCTGAAAGGTTCAGAGAAGTGGAAGTAATTTTT